>VDFB02037789.1:13356-143093 GCA_007258455.2 Sequoia sempervirens | reverse complement strand
AATCTAAACACCTTGATACTCCTCACGAAGATTGCACCCGGTTTGTGGAGTTGTCGACGAGGCAAGAACACAGTTGAAGTTTGCTGAAGTTGAGCTCCATATCCCACACTTAGAATAGATTTAGACCCTCTAAACCCTGCAACCACTTTAAATTCAGTACCTTCTAGTTAGTTTAGGAAACAAGAACTTCATAGACAAATCTTTCGAGCATTTGGATTCCTTTCTCCACTGTTGAACAATTCCGTAAGTCCCCTTGAAATACCAGCAAATCACATCGAACCAACTGAGACTATTCGCATTGAAGGAACCTTGGAGTTGAACGCACGAACTCTCTCGCAATCTTAGCGTGCTGAATACTTTGATCAAGAGAGGATAGGGTAGCCGTTGGCAACTTTATTCTGCGTTGGTGCGGTCACAAAAAACACATCAACAAGACATATCTAATCGCATGATTATACAATAAGCAAGTAGAGATAGCGATTATTGAACTTTCATTTTTGAGTTACTTCTCATTCTAAATATCATTACTAAATTATAACAGAAATTGGAGTCATATATATATATGTGTGTGTGTGATTAGCATAAAAAGGATATAGAGTTTCCCTTTAGACATATCTTGATATCAAATTCTATAATAATAAATGCAAGATGGAAAGTAATTCTACAAGAGACACTTCTGTGATTTGTTGACAACATGTTTACATTGTCAACCCTTAACAAATTAAATCATAAAAACTCCCAATCGTGGGCTCGGGCCGATAGAGTGGTATCAGAGCTAGTGAACCTGTCAGCCTTTGGGTAATTGTCAACAAACTTGATTAGTCATGACAATAGAAGATATCAAACCATTGGCAAGATCACTCTATGAAGCAGGTAACAAGTTTAGTATCGAATTACAATCAAGGGATAATGATCCACATTTAGCAGTCATTTGAAGTGTTAGATATCAAACCATTGGCAAGAAGAAATAAGGGAGAAAGAAATACCAATTGTGATATTGATGACAAAGCACCAAATGCAAGTAACGAGGTGATAAATAGAACACCCTTGGCAACAAAAGATGAATTCTTCGAAAGAGAGAACCATCTTGGGAGTAAAGATAACGATGAATGTTTTGAGGAAGAACTTTATCACGCTATGGATGAGATTGGAAAACCTAGAAGAACCAAAAAATTTAGCTACAACTTCAAGAGTCAAATAAATCTAATATTGAATTAATACAAAGCCTTGAAGAATGTGAGAAGATAATTGCTGATCTAAACACATAGTTTCAAGAAGAGTGTAGATCAAAGGTCATAATCCATGAAGAATCCGAAAAAGTGATCATAGGTTTAAAAGCTGAAATTGAAGAAAAGAAAAAAAGTGAAGATGTAAATATACAATTGAAAGCAAAGGAAGAAAGTTGTGAAAGGTTAGAGTGCGAAATTGTTTCTGTGAGGAAAGAATTGGAGAAGACAACCATCAAGTTGAACACAAGTCTCAAGTTTGAAAAGAGCACTGAAATCTTAGATGACATCATTACTGTTCAAAGGTCATCATCAAATAAAACAGGACTTGGCTATAAATAAAATCAAACATCAAGGAAGATTCTAAAGAAACTCCTAAGAAGACAAATGAGGGAAAGATAAAAATCCTCGAAGAGACTTTCAAAAGCCCTATTAAAAATGAGGGTAGCAAAAAGACAAAGACTCCTCCTAAGGTTGACAAGGACAATTTCAAGAAGTCCTTTCCTTTGAGGCAAGTGCCTACATACAGGGTCAAGAGTACCTTTTATGGCTATTGCTACTCATGCAATCATTTTGGACATAAGGCAAGAGAGTGTAGAACACAAGTGAGATATAATAATAGATGGAACAAAAATAAACATCTTTATGGGTGGACAAGTAGAAACTACAATACATATGTTCCTCTTGTGAATTATAAGGTTATATGCTATAAATACAACAACTATGGACATATTGCACATCATTGCAGACGAAGTATTACGAGACCTTCAAGACAAAACAAGAAGATAAAAATACTTGGAAAGCATAAGAAATAACCTATAAAAGTTTGGAAGAGGAAACTAAAGCAAGAGAAGAACAAACATATGCAAGTGCAAACTTCATTACATGCACAAGAGGTATCTCCTAGTTCATAAGGAGAAGCACAATTTCAGGGGGAGTTGAGTATGGCAGCATCCTTCAAGCACATAGAGAAGATAACTCAAAAGATGAAGTATGAGAATGAACAATGATATCTATTTCAGTTTAGACAATGAACAATTCTTCGCATTCCAGAAGAGCCGGAGGCAATTTGAGTATGAGAAGCAGATTATTAAATTCGAAGTAGCACAACATCAGCATGATGGGTCACTTCTAAGGTTGATTTGGAATCCTGGAATCATTTACGTTGAAAGTAAGATTATCTATGATACATATAGTACATTTACTCATATAAAAGGACATTCCTCTAAGGAGTTTGTACACCATTGGATTATTCTTCTCCTTGGTAGTTTTCTTGAGATCATCTTTACCAGCGATCAACATCAACAAGATTTGATTGGATGGTGCTACCCACCTTGAGACTTAGGAATATCTATGATGGATATAGTGAATGACATGGAATTGCTTCATGGTGTAATGGAGTCTAACAAATCTTGTGAGTTTAATGGCAGCAACATGAAGTGATGGATATGTGTTGGAGCATTCTACAGGCTTATTTGGGATCCTGGTATCAACATGACGATTTAAGATTGCTTGTGGGCAAGTGATTTACAAGAAGGGGAGATTGTAATAACCCCACCATTGGGCGATTATAGTAAGTTCAAATTAAAGATTTGAACTTAATCCTTAGCCCATTTCATTATTATAAAGGTGAGCAATCTATAGCTTAACTCCACACTCTATCGAAGAGGGAAGACCAAACCAAAGTATTGTGACTTAGTGTTCTGAACACGCCTTGGTGGTCGTTCTTATCACAAGCCTTCTATGGAAGATTATTGGTTCAACTGTGAGCACGAGTTCGAAGTGCGCCGGTGTAGTTATAGCAGGTTCACCCTTTCACAAATTTCTGTCTTCATGTTAGAGAATGTGGGAGGGTTGTGTTGTGACCTTTTCACACATCGCCCCATTGCAAATGGGGACCCCCTGTTTTCGCTTTTTTTTCCTTAGCATTGCAACTGCTGATCACTAGTCTTTTACAATGAGGTCATCGTTTTGAGAGATTCAAGTTAGTCTTTTGAGAGTCATCTGAGCCAAGTTGAGAATCCATGCCTGAATCAGTGCGTAAATGTCATGGAAGGGTTTAGAACGTCTGGGAGACGAGGATCGCCTATGCTTTGGGCCAATTCTGACACTTCCTACTTTTTAGGGAATCTGCTTTTTTGCTTTTTCATTTTTGGCATTTTTGGACCAAACGGGGTTCCCTATTTTTTAGGAATTTTGCTTTTTCTATTTTTAGAAAGTCAACCCTGGTCAACGGGTCAACGTTTCCATCCTTAGAACCAAAAAATCAAAAAATCAAAGTAAAAATTGAAAATTCAAGCAAAAATCAGGAAAAGCATGGAAAAGCAAGGGAAAAATCTGGAAAAATTAGTTAAAAATCATGGGAAAAATCACCAAAAAAATCAACCCAAAGGCATGAAATTCATGGACAAATGTGCCTAAGTCTGGAGAAATTCGCCCTTGCCATGGAGATGAGAGAATGTCCAGCCATTAACAAAGTTCACCCTAGAAAGAAGGGAAGGTGAAGATGAAAAGTTCGCCATCAAGAGAGAATGTCCAGCCATTAATAAAGTCCGCCCTAGAAAGAAGGGAAGGTGCAGATGAAAAGTTCGCCATCATGAGAGAATGTCAAGCCATTAAGGAAGTTGACCCTTAATTTGAGGGACGTGGCATGAGAGCAAGGAAGTCCGCCCTTGCATAATGATAAAATGGCTAAGGCACAAGGAAGTCCGCCCTTGACTTGGCATGCCTTCTCCAAAGTCCGCCTAAGCCTTGGCAAGACATTTGTGAAGTCCGTCTAGCATAAGAAGAGGTAAAATGCGAATTTTGGCTAAGTATTTGATGCTTTAGAAGGAGAAATTGCTAATTTTGGCTAAGTATAGGAAGAAAGGCAAACGGAAAGGAAGCTAGAAAGTCTGCCATCAAGTGGAGATAAATGAGGGACGTCCAAGCACATGTAAAGTCCGCCCTTGACTTGATAGAAGATGGCACAAAAGTTAGCAAGTCCGCCCCAACCAAGATAAAGAAATGGCAAGCCTAACCCAAAATCCGCCATGCCATGTCTTGGCTAGGATAAAGTCCGCCCACCCATGAGATAGTGGAAAAAGGGTTGAGAAAGTTTGCCTAGCTTGCAAGAGGGTCCAAAATTTGACTAAGTATGGACGCCTTTGAGGGAGAAAACAAATAATTTGGCTAAATATTAATGCCTTGGGAGAGAAAATTCTACAAAAATGGCTAGGTATTGACACCATGGGAGTAAAATTTAAAAAAAATAAAAAAAATGGTTAAGTGTCAAAGGAGTAATATAAAGCACATGTTGAATTCCGCCTAGACATCAATGAAATATGGCAAGAAAGTTGTGAACTCCGACCTAGATATGGAAAAGACAACTCCAAAGTCCGCCCCAAGCTTGAGAATGGATGGCAAATACATAAGGAAGTCCGCCATGCCAAAAGCAACATGAAAGATATTCATGGAGTCCGCCATGGAAGTGGAAAGAAATTTGTGAAGTCCGCCCAGCCTATCATGCCTTGGAAACAAATTCATAAAGTCCACCTTGGAGATATGGAAAATAGCACAAAGTTCTGGAAGTCCGACCTGACTTTGAAAAGGAAGAAGGCAGAACATTTTGGAAGTCTGCCAAGGAGTGGAAATACATGAAGAAAGTCCGCCTTCAAGCTTGGAAAGAAAACTCCAAAGCCCGACCTTGGCAAGAAGAATTCAAAGATTGCCTAGACATCAAAGAGAACATGGAATAAAAGTTTCAAAGTCTGCCATGAAGATAAAGAAATTCCAAGTGTTAACAAAATGGATGGACGTCACAAGCAAGAAAA
This sequence comes from Sequoia sempervirens, assembly GCA_007258455.2. NCBI lineage: Eukaryota > Viridiplantae > Streptophyta > Pinopsida > Cupressales > Cupressaceae > Sequoia > Sequoia sempervirens. The sequence continues at coordinate 138,055 of VDFB02037789.1, read as the reverse complement.
AGTCCGACTTACCTCCAGCAAGGAATGTCCAAACACAGGCAAAGTCCGGCATGGCCTAAGAAAGAAAAATGTTTAAGTATTAGTAAAGTCCGCCCAAGGAGAAGAAATTCAGAAAATTGACTAAGTGTTGGAAGGAAAACAAGGGGAATAAAGAGGAAAAGTAAAGAGGAAGTGGATAAAATCCTTGTCCAAGGATGGAATTTGTCCTACATAGCCGGATTCAGAATTGAAGGCAAGTCCATGGGCAAAGTTCATTCGAGCATCGAGATGGCCAAAATCTTGGCTAAATGTTGAATAGTTCGCGTGAAGGTGTTACAAAATGAACTTGAATAGCCAAAACTTGGCTAAGTATGCGAAATACTTCACAGAGAAAATTCCAAGAACAAAGGCATTCTTCTCCAAATTCAAGGCACTTGAAAGAATATTCGGACATCTTGAAGGGATTTCATCTACAATCCCAGACCTGTTGAAGCAATCAAGGCATCTTCTTGAGGGATTTCATCTCCTGAAGAATTAAAAACAAGCTTCCAATCAGAATCAAATGGTGACAAGAAGGGTGTTCCAAACAATTTCTTGACACAAATTGGATAATTCAGAGAGGGAATCCAAAGGAATAACATCAACCCAGTTCAAGCAGGAGGAATTTCAAAGCAACCAACTTCAAGTCTAGAGATCTACTCCAAGGGGAGACTTCCAGACCTCAAAGATTCCAGTACAGGCGAGAAGAAGAAATCAAAGTCTCAAAAGGAATCCAAGATCAAAGCTAGGAAGGAACAAGCACAACGAACATGTTGTACCCCAAAATTAAATTTTTTGTTACACTTAGACATTTTGTAGAAATGAGTAAAAGTCTTGTTAAATCAGTCAAAAAGTCAAAATTTGGGGGTGCGTGTCTTGATAGACGATTTGCTAAGAATTAATCTACAAAACCTAGATCTCGGTTTTTCATCCCTACTATTTACGAAAACTGCTATTTTTAGAAATTTTCAAAAAATAGTAACTTTTTTACGGTTTTTTTGAAACGGATACTAGCAAAACTTTCTAAAAATAGAAAGTTGGTCCGATAGGGTTCAAACTGATTTTGATTGGCTCAAAATACTTCCATATCAGGCTAATGCAGTCAGAATCTCAAAATAGTCAGTTTTGCCCTAGTGGGTCTATTCTGCTTTTTTAGAAGCATAACAGGAGCTCCGAGGTCATCAATGGAGGTCAGTCGGCTGCCAGGCGTCAGATTCAACACTCATAGCATTCAACAGAAGGTGAGTTCATGAGATAGCACGAAGAACGGAGAAGAAAGTGAAAAATTTGTGAAAAATTTCTAACACTGCCAGCCTTGGGCGCCCCAGGTGAGAATAGGCGCCCATCTTTTTAGGGCATTAAATGATAAAATTAGGGTTTACTCCTCCAACCAAAGTTGCTCAGTTCCTTGTCAGCTTTGCGACGAATCCAACGGTGCAGTCGTCAGATTATCCAGTCATCCGGAATTCGAGGCCGAATGGAGAGGTTTCACACAGAAGTTAGAATGAAGAACACGAAGATTATCAAAAATTGACTAAGTCTGGGAACTTTGGGCGCCCCTGGTGAAGAAGGGTGCCCAGCTTTTTGGAACACCTAACTCAGTTGTTAGGGTTGGAGAATATGCTCGATCTCTTCAGTCTTCAGCCAGCTTCGACACGCCTGTCTCTGTCCGATCATCAGATTATCCAATCTCTAGCAGATTCAGATCAAAGAGGAACATACAAGATGAAAGTTTTAAACTTTGAAAAAAGTCAAATGAAAAAATGGCCAAGTCTGGAAGGTTTGGGCGCCCCCGGAGAGAAGAGGCGCCAAGATTTCAAGGGGCTAAACATATGAATTCACAAAAGTGTCTCTAACGTAATTTCTTCATAGTTGATCCAGCTTTCCAACGAGATATCTAGCGTGTCAATTAGAGTTTGCAGTCGCTAGATACGAGGAGCTGAAAGGAGGGTCTGACGAGGGCTAAAAACTGAGATTCAGAAGCAAACAAGAAAAATTTGAAAATAAACTAACTCTGGTGAGTTTGGGCGCCCCAGCTTGCCAGGGGCACCCAAGCTTTTGAGGGTCCAAAACTCACTATTTGGCGAAGTTCGTCTCAGAAGACCCCTCCTAATATTTCATTAGCTATGCAACGAGCATAACAGGCAGTCAATCCGATCCCTGAGTCACCAGATTCGACGAGATCATCTGTAGGAGAGGAGTTAATGAAAAAATTGAAGATCATGAAAAATGGCTAACTCTAGACAAAATGGGCGCCCTTGGAAGGAAAAGGCTCCCATGAATTCGAAGGTCGAGATGAAGATTTTAGCTAGAGACGCCTCCAGAACAATCTTCTCAGAATCAGTCAGGCTCCGCGATGAATCCTTCAGCTTGTTCATCAGATGAATCTGCAAGCCGGAAATCGAAGGCGAAGTAGGGGGTCAAAATAGTGAAAAGTAGAAAATATCAAAAAAATGGCTAACATTGCTTGAAGTGGGCGCCCCTGGTGAAGAAGGGCGCCCAACTTCTCATGCCTTCGAAAATTTTGCAAAGTTTTCAAGAATTTTCAAAGTTGCAAAGAGGATGAGGGCGTCCAAGTGCATTGAACAACTGATTTAGGGTTTTGGAAATAAAAGCAAAAGAAAGCAAAGCAAAAACAAAACCCTAAGTTTATTTAACACCTCTCTTTCATGTGATTTTCATTATTTTTGCAGGCAGCATTCAAAGGAGAAAGTTGGAGCAGCAAGTTTGAAGAAATTTTTCAAGATTCAAGAGCTGAGTTTGCTGGTTTCTCATCAAAATTTTCAGACCAGCAACTTAAACCCTTTCTTTTTCAAGCTTTTTCATCCAGAAGATCAAATTTTTCAAGGAGAAGGCCAAGGTTTTCAAATTTTCAGCCATTTGGGTCTTTTCACTTCATTCTTCTGAAGAGAATTTTCAAGAACTTCATCAAGTTGCAGCAGCTGCTTTTTATTTGCATGTCAGTGAAATCCTCAGTGCATTCAGTTTTCAACCATTTGGGTCCTCTCAAATCAGTCTTTTGAAGAAAACCCATATCATAGTTTTTTTTCAAGAAAGTTTTAAATCCTAGGGTTGGCTGCTTTTTTGATCAGCCATCAGTATTTTGTAAATCTAATCAACTGGGTTCATTTCTAATCATATTCTGAACAAAACCCAGGTGTCAACTTTTTTTGTGAAAAATTGAAGAAATTAGGGTTTGCTATTTTTTCAGGCAAAATGCAAAATTTTCGAAAACGGACGATTTGGGTTGTCTTGCAACGAAATTCTGAGCAAAACCCATATCTCAAAAAATTTTCAAAAAATTTGTTCGTTGGAGCGAAGAAAATCAGCATTCTAAAAATAGAAGTTGCTCAAAACTTGTCTGAACCTAGGCGAGTTTACAGTCATTCTTCAAGTTTTCCGAAATGGAGTACACTCCTAATGTTTTCAAGACTGAATCAGGGCTTTATCATGATTACATCAAAACCGTTGAGACAGACTTGCATCATATCAAGCTGGTGTTTGATCTACACGCTTTGGAGAGCGCAGGCAACACCTCAATCAGGAACCTGGGACATTCTGGACTCCTTGCAGCAGCGTCTATTCCTATATCAGTTCAGAGTCTTGAGTTCGTAATCGCTTGCATCAAGCATTACAACCCGGCTACTAGGGAGATCCAATCAGCAGATGGTAGACTAATTTGTAGTCTGAAGCCTGATATGATCGAGAAGTGTTTTTCCATTCCCCCATGGCCTGAAAGTGTTACTATCTCAAAAGGTGAATGTGAAAGGATATGGGACATGCATAAAGACAAATATAGTAAGAAGATTGCGTAGAGGTGGATGAAAGAAAAGAATAAGACTCTGCCAAAGAACGTCGGGCTTGATGAAGTGCAAGATCAATTCCAGAGTGTTGTTCACAATTGCAATCCAGTTGGCGGAAGGATAGGTCATATTTCGATGATGTCAACAAAGTTCGAGAAAGTGGCCAATGAGGTCGAAGATTTCCTGAGATCTGTTGCAGATGTTGAAGATATTCTAGAAAAGCGGTGTTTTGCTATTGAGGGCATAGATGCCCCGAACCAAGACACAATTTCTAATTTTCTAGTGGATGTGATCGAGCTTTAAAGAAACTTTTTTCTAGAAGCTTTCTTTTCCGCTTTCTTTCTATTCTTGGAATAATTCTTATCCATTCTTTGAGAAGAGAAAGAAGATAAAATGTAATAGTTGGCATTTCCCTCTTTTTCCTGCTTTCTTAGGTGTTAGATGTTATCTTCTTTCTAGATTTAGTAATAAAGCTTGCTTGCTGAGCAAGCCCTAGATTGTGAAAGCAAGGAGATTTTAGGGCTACCTACTCCTGTGCTTGTCTATAAATAAGAGCCTTTGCTCATTAGTTTCTTTAACCATGCTAGTGATAACAAAACGCTGAGCCTATTGTGCCTTCTATTTGTTATTCGAGTGTTGTTCAATTGTGTTGTGATAGCAAATTGTTGAGCCTCTTTAGCCAACAAGGAGTTAATGTAATTGCTGTTTCTATTGTGTAAGAATAAGATTGCAAGCCTCTTTAGCTGCAATTTCTTATTCCAGGCATGTTAGAAGTGAGTTTTGTTCCAGAAGTTTGAGTAATAAAATCATGAGCCTCCTTTGCCTTCATATAACATCTCAAATTTCTGTTATCTATGTTCTACTTTTATGATCTTGATTTAAACTTTTGCATTGAAGTGTGTAGATGTTTGTTGAGAGAGAGTTAATTGAAGTATTTTGTCAGAAATCCACCTTGTTCATTTCTAGTTTCTCTCGCTCTGCTTATTACTTGAGAAGTTAGAAACGTCTTTAGTTTAAGTTAGTCGTAGTTGAAGTTCTTAAAATCAGAAAATCTCAGCTGCGGCGTTTGTGTTTAATAAACCTTGTGCTCTAAGCTGATCAAAAAGATAGGCAACTTAGTTCTTAGTTTACTTTCTTTCAACACCATCAGCAAGAGGGCTTCCCTCCTAATTTGAAGCGGTTTATCTGTGCATAGGCATCGTTTCAAATACGCTTTCGAGAGGTGCAAATTTAAGCGCCAATAGGGCATGAGTCATCGGCAAGGAAAATATTCTAAGGCAAGCACGTAGCGACCAAGGCATCAACAGGTGAGCCTTGTCATCTTCCAACCAATCAAATTGTTCCAAATCAACATGCAACAACTTTCTATTTTATTGTTAATTTATATTTAGCAAAAAGGACAAGTGTCCTCAAATGTAATTTTCTCATTGGTCGAGAGGTAGTCGGTTGTGACAAACCCTAATTAGGGTTTTATTTTGTAATCTCGACCGTTGATCCTAAATCAATCTTGGCCATTGAATTGTAATTGGGGAGCCTATAAATTGAGCTCGCCCCTCATTTGTAAAGTGTGGAGACAGTGTATGAAATTGTTGCATTGAGACTATTTCCGATAATAAAAGCTCTTGTGCATGATTTGCTTTGAATCACTTTTATTGTCAAGTAGTAAGCAAGGTTGCATAACTTCTTCTACCATAGCTTAGGATTAGATTACAATTAAGTAGAATTTGCTTTGAATATTGGTTAAGTGAATTTGAGATTGATCGTATAGATTAAATGGTGAAATATTGCTCATACTTTCTTTGGATGGATGATTTGCATTCGATGCGTAAAGTTAGCCTGAGCTTTTGATTGTGGACGCCTAACTTCGGACTCATTTGAGGCTTGAAAATTATAATCACACCCTTTGAAGATTGCACTCACTTTGCGTAGTTGTCCTAGGGAGGCGAAACAAAGCGTGATTATTCCTTTCACTGAATCTTTACAGTCTCTTAAATTCCTAGGCGTAGAATAGATCCTCTCAACCCTTATCTTTTTGCACCTTTTTTTTTGAGATCCAAATCAAAAGTCCTAACCGAAGAAGCCTTTAATGATAAATCCGTCTAAGTCCCGAACTTGTAAGAAATTGCCTAGCGTAAGTCCCCTTGTGTATTACCAACATATCACAACGCCCATTGAGCTTATCCACATGTCATGACCTGACGAATGAAACCTTGGAATCGCCATATGATCTTCTCGCAATCTTAGCATACGCGGTGATTTTTCAAGAGAGGATAGAGTGTCTCTGGAAATTTTATTTTGTGTGTTCGGTGGATGATAAAACGTACACCAACAGGTTGTCAGATGATGATGGGGATGCACTTCCTCAATTCTTCAAAGAACAAGTTGACACACAACCACTTCTAGCCATCGATTGGTTTGCCAAGGAATGCATATCTGTTAAGGAAAGATCAAGCAGGGTTATCAAAAACAACATACTCTACTTGGATAGCAAGAAGACGAGGAGGGAAGCCATGCCAAATACAGAGCTGCCACCGGTGGATTCTTCACTGCCTTCCACGTCAAGGACAAAGCCCAGACAAAAGAAATGGAGTAACCCTCCTAAGGGAAGCAAAATGTCTGGAAATTCAAAGGGAAAAGCACTAGTTGCTGATTTGGACCAGCAAGAAACACATGTGGAGATTGCCACAAATACAGTGGAGAGTATGCCAAAACAGAGGGAGAGCCTCCTATGTCATCACCAACATTAGAACAATCTCTAGTTCCGGTTCACATCAATTTGGAACTAGACTCGCGACCACGTAGCGGTGCTTCCACGCATTCCCACTCATCAGGGGTTCCTAGGTTTAGCATTGACCTGTTGTGACCTTTTCACACATCGCCCCATTCAAGATGGGGACCCCTAATTTTTTGCTCCATTTTGGTCTTTTGGCTTTGGTTTTTGTCTCTCTCTCTCTCTGTCTGTCTCTTTTCTGATGTCTGCCTTCTGGGGACGTTCCCGTATGTGAGCCTAAACATGAAATTGGCCAAGTCTGAAAATTAGGGTTTTGAACTTTTCAGCCAATTTGAAGTCAAACGAGGTGAGTAAATTGAGATTTGAGACTAACATTGATGTCAGTGTGCTTCCAGCAGGCTCTCAACAAATTTTCATCAAATTCCGAGTACTTACTATTTTTAGTAAGTGTGCAATCCTGAATAATCGCAACATTTTTTGAAATTAAATTTGTCACCCAACTGGCGTTGAGAATACATCAAGTTGCTCGCGTGCAAAATTTGAGCTGAAGCGGACAACTTACTATTTTTAGGCTTCGGGATAAATTTTAGGAGGCTTAGATCTGAGGATTTCTGCATGCATATTCATACGGGTTTGAGACCTTCCCGCTGACAATTATAACATGCAAAATGAGATACTGACTTTTCGAGTCGGTCTTCGGGGCTATTTTAGGGTTTGCATGTCGAGTTTCTTTTGCGTAGCCGGATGATTCATACGGGTTTTGAGAGCCAGCTGATGGTATGATATGCAAATGGAGATAATCCTTTCGATGGAACTTACTATTTTAGCGAGTCGTCGTATTGCGCCTCCCAGCGATTGAGAATCACGGTGATATAATCACGGCAAAACAAGACAAACATAGATCATTTGTTGTCATCACCGAGAGCAAATTAGGGTTTTCCAACCCGGAACACGAAGAAGTATAAAAGGTTAAATTTTAACCCGGTGTAAACCGTGTCGGCATCCTTAGACTGCTCTGGCGGTAAAATTTGAAGTCAAAGGGAGCACTTACTATTTATAGTAAGTCATTTTAGAAACAGGCTAAAAATAGCAAGTCAAGTGCATGCGCCGATGTCAACAGGCAGGTCACGTGGTGAGGAGCGCCTCAATCGAATTTCAAGTCAATCAGAGAAGTGGAGCTATTAGAAGCAAGCAGTTGCTATTTATAGCAAATCACCTTCAGAAATGGGCTAAAAATAGTAAGCCGACCTGAAATAGCAGTGACGACAGGTTGATGAAGTCGTGAGGATCCAGCGCTCAAAATTTCAAGTCATTCTGAGCTTCAGAGATGCGAGAATCAAGAGACTTACTATAAATAGCAGGACATGGAAATTCTGGCAGAAGGAAAGGAAAATGGCTAAGTACAAAGTTTATCCTTCAGCCATGCTAAAATGCGCCCAAACAAGAAGAAGCTAGCGAGGGCGAGAAAAAGTGGCTAAGCCCGAGAAATATCCTGCTTCACCTTGAATATGCGCCCTCTTCACAGATTGATGAGAAAAAGTTCTAAGTCTGAGGCTTCATCCTGTATCAACATGAAAATGCGCCCAGCTCAAGGTCTCATGCTAGAAAATTTCTAAGTATCAACTCTCATCCTTTACCCATGGCTAAATGCGCCGTCACTCTAGGAAGAAGTTCAAAATTTTCTAAGGCAAGAATCTTCATCCTTCTTGCATGGAAAAATGCGCCCAAGTTGAGAGAGTTGATGGCAAAATTTTCTAAGGCATGGAAATATCCTCCACCACCCCCTAAATGCGCCCATCCTTCATGCATGTTCAAATGCGCCCAAAATGAAAAAGGTCAAAGGGGTCAACGTTTTTCATCCTCCACATCATGCAAAATGCGCCCAAAGTTAGCAAGGGAAGAGAGTCAAAGTTTGACGTTGGAAATTTGAAATCCCTCTCACCCTCTCAAATGAGCCAAGGACAAGAAGAGGTTAAGGGTGGCGTTGAATATTCCATCCTCTTCAAGTGTGAAATGCGCCAAAGGATAAAGTAAGAGGGAGTGTTGCTAGGCGTTGGAAATGCTAAGCCTATAAGGTAAAGTTGATGAATATTGCTGGGCGTTTGAAGCTTGTCCTCTTGCTACCTCTATATGCGCCATGTAAAGATAAAGGCGTTGAGAATGTTCTCTATGACAAGGCAAATGGGCCCATCCTTCATGGAAGTATGAAGTAAAATACAAGGTGAAGGAAATATGAACAAGACATGTTAGGCGTGAAGCAAAATAAAATTTTCCTCACCACAGGTAGAGTGATTGAAGGTGAATAAAAAAATTTCTAAGGCAAAATTTTCAAAAGTGCTAAGTGATTCAAAATTTTCTAAGGCACAAAATTTCCTTCCTTTAGAAAATACGCCTAGAATTGCAAGATGATGAAATTTCCTGAGATGAGTAAAGTTTGTCGAGGATGAAGATGCTGGCATTGCAGGATGGATTTAAAAATATTTTCAAGTCAGAACAAGAAAATATTCACAGATGAAGAACGGGATTAAATTTGTTAAAAGTTATTTCTCCAAGGTTCAAAGTTCAAGAAAATTAAATGAACCCGTTCGTTGTGCACCCATGAGTTCGACGCGTTCTAAAGGAAATTTTCTTCTGGGTATTGAAGATTATTGATGAGGAGTTGATTTTAAAGTCTTCCATGCTTCGCTGCAGCCTTCAGGATGAAGACTTTTGATGGGCACTGGATTGATGAGTTTTCCTAAGGGAAATTTGAAAATTTTCTAAGGCAAAATGAAGAAAATGTGTTTTCAAGGTGAAATTCTCCAGATGATGAATTTGAAAGGAACTGCCTAGGTGAATTTGCTCAAATTCTTCGTGAAGATAGTTTTCCTAAGCCAGGGATGAATGAGATCAAAATTGCAAACACCTCAGCTGGAAAAGTAAAGGGGAATACAGTTGAAGTCAAAATGTTGAAAAATCATGAAGAAAGCAAAGTTGTGCTAGAGGAAAACGATGAACTCTTGGAAGTTAAAGCGCGAAAATCCTGGTAAGTAAGTTAAAATTTATATTATAAAGCGTTCTAATGCTCTTCTTCTTGCTTGTTTTGCAGGAGAAACGTCGAGGTCGGAGCGGTGATGACTTAAAGTGATGAAGAAAATAATCCAAGATGACATCTCAACCTCAAAGGAAGAAAAGTTGCGAAAAATGGCTCAACCTCAAAGGAAGAAAAGTTGCGAAAAATGGCTAAGTGTTGAAACTCAAGTGACAAAGAAGAAGTTGAAGAACAACGTCAAGAAAGAAGATCGAGAACAGTGTGAACGCGTCTACAAACGGGAATCTTCTAGAAGGATGATGGACATTAATGGCTCATTTATTACCCTACTGTCCATTGTGGCGGTTTTTAGGGTGAATCTTGTTTAGGGCTGAGGTGGCACGATCTGGGCCATCCAGCCGATTGTAATCTGAGCCGTCCGTTGGACTTGGCCATCTATAAAAGGGGGAGTCCCCCTCATTTGTAATTCATTAGAATTAGATTTAGAAGTAGAAGCAGAACTTAGAGGAGTAGAGAGAAATTGATAGAGTAGAAAGTAGAGTAGTTTAGATTGAAAAGGAAGGAAAGTCTTCCCTTTGGATACTTTGTAAGAAGTTGTCATGAATGCTTTCATAATAAAAGAATTTTTCATTGATGGTGATTTCTTCTTTGTTATGAGTAGTTGTTGAGACTTCTTCGTCCTTCCAATTCACGTAGCATCTTGAAGTAGCTTAAAGTAAAGTAGATTTCATTTCATGCAAGTACCTAGTAATTGTGGAATGTGGTGCTCGATTTGAACAAGACTTCGCTTGTCCATACCACTAGCGGGCTCGCTGACGGTGGGTTCGCCTTGCGTGGTCAACTGGAACTTTGTGAAATTTAACTTCGATTATGGTTTATATGTTGGCATGCGTCGTTGTGATGGTGTCTTCATGCTAAATCGTGATCTGAACATCTTGAGTCACTCCTTTGAAGATTGCACCAATTCCGCGGAAGTTGTCCGAAGTGAGGCAAAACGGAGCTTGGTTGAAGCTTGTGAGAATTGAGCGCCATGTCCCATGCCTAGAGTAGATTAGAATTTCTTAGGCCCTACTCTCTTTTAAATTCAGTTCATTCCCGGTTAGAATTAGGAAACTTGTGCTCACTTGCCAAATCATTTGAAATACACGAAAGCCCTTAGTCCGCTGTCTGTTGTCAACTGTCGAACAATTGTGTAAGTCCCCCTTGAAATACTAGCAAAATCACATTGAGCCAACTGAGTCTATTCGGACTTAAGGAACCTTGGAGTTAAATGTATGATCTATCTCGCAATCTTAGCATGCAGGAACTTTGTTCAAGAGAGGATAGGGTATCCGTTGGGAAACTTTATTCTATGTTGGTGCGGTCTCAAAAACCACGTCAACATGACCCAGCGAGATTAGTTGAGACTCGTCTTGGCTTGAGAATTAGTTGGGTAGTGTTGATGTGTTTTTCGTGACCGCACCAACGCAGAATAAAGTCGCCAACGGCTACCCTACTCTCTCTTGATCAAAGTATTCCGCATGCTAAGATTGCAAGAAAGTTCATGCGTTCAACTCCAAGGTTCCTTCAGTGCGAATAGTCTCAGTTGGCTCAATGTGATTTGTTGGTATTTCAAGGGGACTTACGGAATTGTTCAACAACAAAGGAAGGGGTTTTCACAATTCGACAGATTTATCAATGAAGCACGGGTTTCTATTCTAACCAGAAAGTACTGAATTGAAATGGTGTAAGGTTTAGAGAGTCTAAATTTAAGTGCGGGATATGGAGCTCAACTTCAGCAAACTTCAACCAAACTTCACTTTGCCTCACCTCAGACAGCTTCCACGGAGTCGGTGCAATCTTCAGGGGAGATGACTAAAGATGTTCAAACCCTACTGTTATGAAGATACCATCACGGGCGCACCTCATTCAAGCGTGATTGAAGTTAGGCCCTGGCGTTTCGATTATTTTAACATTACACCATCGGTAATAACCGCTAATGTATGAATAAGCGCTACTGGGTAAACGCATTCCGGTATTATCTGCTTGCATAAAAATGAAGTGCGGCTACTGCAGTAGAAGGGATGAGGAAACCTCGCTAGCTATCCATAACAAAGGCGAATTTCACCATCAATGAAAAGATCTTTTATTATGAAAGTTTTACACAACAATCTCTTGCAAAAGTTTTCAAAGGAAAACTTTCCTTCTTCTTCAACTACACTATCAATCTATACTAAGCTACTTCTAAGTTGTCCCTCTACTCTATGCCTATTGTCTAACTCTAAGCTAATGAGATACAAATGAGGGGGACTCTACTATATAGGCGGCAAGTCCAGCGGACGACTTCAGTACAATCGGTACAGATGGCAGTGCACCTAAACAAGATTCACCTAAAACCGCCACCAAGAGGAGTGGGGTAATAAATGAGCCATTAATGTCCATCATCCTTCTAGAAGATTCCAACTTTGAAACGCGTTCACACTGTTTTTGATCTTCTTCTTGACGTTGTTCTTCAACTTCTTCTTTGTCACTTGAGTTATACTAATTCTTAACACTTAGCCATTTTTCGCAACTTTTCTTCCTTCGAGGTTGAAATGTATTCATGGAGTACTTGTTTCATCTTCCTAAGTCATCGCCGTCTGGTCTCGACGTTCCTCCTGCAAAACAAGCAAGGGGAAGAGTATTAGAACACTTCATAATATAAACTCAACTTACTTACCAAGATTTTCATGTTTTAACTTCCAAGGGTTCATCGTCCTGACTAGCCAACTTCATCCTCAAATTTTTCATGCCTTAGCCAAATTTCCAACCCATCTTGCATTCTGCCTGGGCATACTTCATTCTGATATTTCATCCAACTCAGACTCGAGAAAAATGCTTTCATCAAGAATTTGATCAAAAATTATCTAGGCGATCATTTTCAAATTCATCTGCCAAGGCATTTTTAACACATTTTATCCCTTGCCTTAGAAATTTTTTTAAATTTTCCCTTAGGAAAATTCATTGTTCAAGCGCCAATCAAATTCTCCATCTTAAATGCCTTGGCGAAGTGCAGAGGACCTTGAAATCCACTCCTTGTCGAAGATCTTCAATACCCAGAAGAGAATTTTCTTCAGAAGGCATTGAATTCATGGGTATACAACGAACGGGTTCATTTAATTTTTCTTGAATTTTGAACCTTGGAAAAAATAACTTTTAACAAATTTAATGCCGTTTTTCACATCTGTGAACATTTCTTGTTGCTCTGACTTGAAATTTTTTTTATATCAATCCTGCGTAGTTGGCAATCTAACTCATTTGCCAATTTTATTCATGCCTTGGTGAATTTCTCCCGTCCTCTCCAACTTGGGCTTTATTTTCTAAGGTAGAAAATATTTTGTGCCTTAGAGAAAATTTTAAATCACCTTGCGCCTTTGAATTTTGCCTTAGAAAATTTTTATTCACCTTCAATCATTCATTTTGCCTGCGAGGAAATTTTATTAACTCACTTAGGAAAATTTTCTTTCCTGAATGCCTTGGGCGCATTTTACTTGTCATGAAGGATATATTTCTTTTTAAATCCCAACGCCTTAGTATATTTATCTCCATCACCCTCAACGCCTAGGTAACTCTTTATTTTCACCATCTTTATTCACCTTGGCGTATTTCACACATGGTGAAGGATTAACATCTTAACATCTTATTTCCACGCCTTGGTAATTTTATTTCATTTCACACTTCATGCACTTGGGTGCATTTTTGATGTCATGTAGGACTTGACTTTTCAATGCCCTTAACTCTTGTCTTCACATGCCTGGATTTGGGCGCATTTTACCCCTTGAGAAGGATGGGCGCATTTAAGCATGGAAGGAGGACAAAGCATCTTTGACCTTTTGACTTTGCTAGGCATAGGCGCATTTCTTATGGTGAGAAGGATTTTAAAATTTTGTCTTCTTCCTAGCCAAGTTTGGCGCATATTGCATGAGTTGGAGGATGGAACTTTCAACGCCATCTTTGACTTGTCCTTGTTTTGTCTTTACATGCTCTCACTTGGGCGCATTTAAGCATGGGAAGAGGATGAGATTTCAAACGCCACCTTTGACTTGACTTCCTTGCTAATCTTGGGTGCATTTTAGCATGTGAGGAGGAATGAACACATACTTAGAATATATTTTGCATGTCATGATTTGAGGTGGGCACATTTTGAATGTGATGAGGGATAAAGCTTTTTCCAACGCCCTTGACTTGTTGACCATTGACCTTCTTAACATGGGCGCATATTGCCATAGGAGGGGGATATTCGTTTGCCTTAGAGACTTTTTCAACAATTCTTGAAGTGGGCGCATATAGAGGCATGAGCAGGATGAAGCTAACACTTATATTTTATTCCATGGCATCAAGGTATGTTGGGCGCATTTTTCCTAGGGAGCAGGATGAAACTTGTGCCTTAGAAATTTTCCTTGACTTCTCTACCAACTTGGGCGCATTTTGAGGTGGCAGGAGGATATTTATACTTAGAAATTTTCTTGCATCATGTCTGTGAAGAGGGCGCATATTCAAGGTGGTGAAGGATAAAGTTCCAGACTTAGCCATTTTTGTTCTTTGTCAGCTTCTTCATGCTTTACTATAAATAGTAAGTCATTTGATTTTCATATTTCAGAAGCTCAGTTTGCCTTGAAATTTTGAACGCTAGATCTTCATGGCTCCGTCATCCTGTTGATACTGCTATTTTGAGTTGGCCTGCTATTTTTAGCCCATTTATGAAGGTGATTTGCTATTTATAGTAACTGCTTGTTTCTGATACCTCCACAACTCCGTTTGATTTGAAATTTGAATGACGTGCTCCTCACCACATGACTTGCCTGTTGACACTGGTGCTTGTTGCTGATTTTCTATTTTTAGCCAGTTTCTGAAATGACTTTCTATAAATAGTAAGTGTTCCGTTTGCCCTCAAATTTTACCAGCAGATAGCTTGAAAGATGCTGATCGCGGTGGGATACACCGGTTTTCGGAAATTCTGACTTTATACCCCTCTTTTTGGGTCCTGAAGCTGGAAACCCTAATTTGACTTGCATGCATATCAAACGTCCTCCATTTGTCCTCGTTTCTGTTGCATTGCGATCAGTTTGTGATTTTGAAGTGTTGGGAGGTGGCTGCCAGAGTGCATCTGCTAAAAATAGTAAGTTCCTGAATAAGTGATTATCTTGCTTTGCATGTCACACCACTGCATAGGTCTCGAAAAACCCACAAGGAATCACCTGACATGCAAAGAAAACCCTGACATGCAAACCCTAAAAATAGCCTCCGAAGGCTGAACTCTAAAAGTTGTTATCTCACTTTGCATGTTACACCATCGCGAAGGTCTCTGAAAACCCAGAAGGAATCTTCAGACATGCACTGAAAAACTTCGCATATAGGCCTTGAAATTTGTACCCGAAGCCGAGCTGCTAAAAATAGTAAGTTGTCGGTTTCAGCTCAAATTTAGCCAACGGGTAGCTTGACATGTTCTGGATGTAGTGTGACGATCGAAATTTCAAGAAAGCTAAGAAAACACCCTGAATTGCACACTTACTAAAAATAGTAAGTAGCCAGAATTCGATGGAATTTCAGTGGAAACTTGTTGGAAGCACGCTGACAACAATGTTAATCTCAATTTTCAATTTATTCACTTCACTTGACTTCGGGTTGACCAGAAAGATAGAAACCCTAATTTTATAGACTTAGCCAAAATCCCACATCAGACGGGCACACCTCGAAAGACAGACAGCAGAAAAGGGACAGAAAGAGAGAGAGAGACAATAGGAAAACTAACTAAAATCAAGCCAAAAGTTTGAGACGAAGCAAAAATTAGGGGGTCCCCATTTGCAATGGGGCGATGTGTGAAAAAGGTCATAACAGGTAGGAAGAGGAGGCAGGCATCCTACAAATTGGACTTCTCAGATTTTGATCATGGCTACCAAGACATGCCAGATAAAAGGATAAAGAAACAAGTCCATGTGAGAAGGAACGCTGACAAGGAAATCATAATTGAGATTGCTGCACCTCCAGAGGATAAGAACTTGGACGAGGTAGAGGTTGATGACTTTGCCTTGATAAACGTCAACCTTAGTAGAAGCACACATCAAGCAGACGTTGATTTCCTCGAGGTTGCAACAAAAGGCATAAAGGAGAGAGTCATAAAGGACGAAGAAGATAAAGTAGCCCTCAAAGCTGAAATCCAATAGCTTCACTAGTGTATCTCCAACCTTATGCACAACACTAAGAATGTCAGCACCTTGCTCCCGTAGATGTTAGAGTTACCAGCAGAGCAAAATCATTTAAATCAGCTAGTTGTCTATGTGAAGCGCTTGAAAGATTGGGAGGAGGAGTTCGTCACAAGGGGCCGCTTCATAATTTCATAATTGTACTAGTTGAGGTACAATGCCCACGAACTTTGCACACAAATCCAGGATTCAGAGCGAGACTTGGTGGTAGACAAACCATGGGATGAAATCACGATCTCTCATCTGAAGACGGCATAATGACTTGGTCACTGAAGAAGAGGATAAGGAAGCTATTTTTACTTGGAGAACACAATTAATCTTCAAGGTAAAAATACATGAAACAATTTCTGTAGAGTTGGCGGAGAGCAGAGAAAAAGTGACAAATGCTATCAAGTTCCTGAGAACTTTCATGTCACGAGTCCCTTGCGAGTATCAGCGTGAGGGTGGTGAGTACATCGAGCTCGCCGATGTACAATCAGAGTTGTAGGTGCTCATTCATGGTATTTTTAGTGGTGATTCCGCTGGCTGTAAGTTGGATCAACTTACAGTCATGTCAACATTATTTGATGAGGCGGTCAAGATTGGAGGAGAGTTGCAGAGTCAGATCACGGGTGGTGAAGAGATGCTGCGAAGACACAGAGTGCTTTAGAAGAGTATCAGTGCCCCAGATGGTGATGCAGTCAACGACTTCGTGGAGGGGTTAATTGCTCGAGAACGCGGCCAGTGAACTACAAATCAGGGTGTCCCATCTCTTCAGGATAGACATTAGACATAGCAGTTAACTTGATGCCTCTTTTCGAGTTAACTTGCTGATCCACATCTCATTGCATGTCTATTTTGGAGATACCTATGTACAGTTGGAGTTCTCATATAGTTTTCAGTTTCAGTTAATTGATGTTAGTTATTAGTTGACTTGCATATCAATAAGGACTTGCGTGTTGCAAACATCCATTTGGTTTAGTTTTGTTTCAATTAGCTGATGGTAGTTTTCCAGTTAACTGTATAGTTGCATACATTTAGGTTTAGCAATAATTTTTGCATACTTGCAAGACTCATGTTAACTCAAGGAGATTTTAGGGTTCCCTACTCCTTTGAGGTCTATAAATAAGAGCATTCTTGCTCATTGTATCTTTAACTTTTGCTCGTGATAGTGAACATGTTGTGACCACCTTGCTTGTAGTATCACTATTCAGTATCTATTCAAGAACTTTTGCTTGTGATAGTGAACATGCTGTGCCCACCTTGCCTGTAGTATCGCTCTTCAATATTTGTTCACTTGGTTAAATATAATGTTGGTTTGATCGTTTATTGTGTGCGTGTCTCGTTATGCAATTTGCTGTCCCAGTTTTATTTTTGTTGTGATTAATAAGCTTTGTTTCATATCTACACCTCATATAGGGTTTCCTCCTCAAGTTAGAAGTAGAGTTTATCGTTTGATGTTGTGATTAATAGTTTTTATTTCACATCTACACCTCGGATAGGGGTTCCTCCTCGGGAATTTAGAAAGAAGGATTGTCGTTTAAGTGTTGTTTCCAATAAGCTTGTTGCATATCTACACCTCAAATAGGGGTTCCTCCTCCTTGGGAATTTAGTAATAAAGTTTATCGTTTGATGTTGTTACCAATAACCTTCGTATTAGCCTACGCCTCAGATAGGGGTTCCTCCTCCTTGGAAATCCTGTTATAAAGTTTATCGTCTAAACATTCCCTGCTCCTAAGTCCTCATGCTTTGTTTCTCTTGAGGAAATAGGATAGTTTAAAGCATTAAGTTAGTTGTAGTTAAGATTTGCAAAACCAGAGAAAAACCTTAGTTGCAATGTATTGGTTTCCTTAACCTTGTGCTTCTTCTAGCTGAATCAAAAAGATAGGATTTAGAACATTTACTTTTTCACGCATATCAACAAAAGAGGGAGCTTCTCCTCCTAATTTCAAGAGCATTCATTACGCACTGTGCATAGCTGTCCGTTGCCAATACACACTCCAGAGGTGCGAACTGTAACGCCAACAGATTTTCATGTTATATTAATTAGAGAACATGTCTCTAACATTCTGATGTAATTAGTCTCAAAAAACTGAATTGTTGTGCAGCTGATTATCTATTTTGTAAAGCTGGTTTAGTAGTACTAACAACTATTTATAATCTGCACTTTATATTCTTGTTTATACTCCCACTGAAGAAGTGGTTGAGTCTGATTTTTACTTTCAACACTTGTATTTTAATTCCCTATGTTGAATAAGTGGTAGTGTGGATTTATGGCTGGCTTGCCGCCTTATTAATTGTTAATATTTCCACTCCCGTTGCATAAGTGGTTGAGTTTGCAATTTCCTTTCATTGTATGGTCGGCTCGCTTCCTATGTTCAGTTGTAATTACATTTCAGTTTGCTAACGATCCCTAGCACTGTATGCTATCACCTCGCCCACATTGGGATCTTGGTGATCAAAAGGTGAAGGGTTACTATTCTTGCCGATTTATATTTGGAGCTAATGCTAACAGTGGTGTAATTGTGCTGATATTTAAAAAAAAAAAAAACTTTGGGGGATATTATATTGGAATGTCTTCACTTTCTGCACCAAGGCAATCTTTGTATGAAATTGCTCTAATGGATGGATGTTGAGGGGTTTTCATTCTCTAAACCCAATATTTTCAGCACATAGGTGACTTCTTAATGAAATCACTCGTTCTAGCTAGGAGGGTTTTATCCTTGGAACTAGTATTCCAAGAAAGCTTTCATCCTCAAGAAATATGAGAAGAATTCATGTTCTCACTTAGAGCAAACAACAAATGCAATATTCAGCCTAACCATTCCTCTCACTTGGAAAAAAACTTCATTATGTTAGGAAAATCGATTTTTGTCACTTCTTCCTTCAGAGAACGGAGCCAAGGGTTTCAGTTGTCTATTCGCATTGGAGAACGAGCCATCTTCAGTGTTGCAGTTCAGAGGCTGTGAGATATCAGCTGATTTATTGCCTGCAGTTGAATAACTTCATTCAGAGGTTATTACAGATCTTCATGTGAGTTTTTAATAGTCAATGTTTTGGATCGATTCCTTTCCAGAAGGGGATATTTTTCATTTGCCATCATCTATCGGATATCTGGCACACTTCCCAAGGTAGTACGGATTTTGTTGCTGCTGTTCAAGGGGCGTACAAATCAGCTTGAGGGCCGTACTTCTCCTGTGAGCTTGGACGCCTTCATTCTTGACCTTTTGCCTGCACCAGACGAGACGCCTTGGTCTCTGGAACATTCTGCAGGGGTTTTCACTCTGGAGAATTACCAGTTGATGTTGGCCGTACTCTTTCTTAATTATTCTGGGCGGCTGCAATCAGCAAATCAGGTTTTTTTAATTAATGCAATCAGCTTTGCCTTTTTATCTGCATGCTAGGGTTTGAATATTGTAAGCACTGAGAAATTATAAATAAAACCATTTGCTATCGATTCAATGATCTCTGTGTATCAGTTTTCACCTTATTGAATTTATTATAGATTTTTAGAAGCATTTCTTTCAAAATCGCATTATGTTCTTTTTATGCAAAAACTTCAAAAAAACCAGAAACCTTCAAAACACAAAAAACAAGTAGTTTGAGCATTAGGGTTGAAGTTGAGCCAGAAGGGTTCTTCACAAAATATGAGAAGAATTCATGTTCTCACTTAGAGCAAACAACAAATGCAATATTCAGCCTAACCATTCCTCTCAAGATCCAACCTCCATTCAAAACCTTTTTAGAGCTATTTTAGGGAAAAGTGTTTTTTGCTTTTTTGAAAAACTTTTTTGTTTTTTCATTGTTTTTAAAAAAAGTGTTTTTTGCTTTTTCGTTGTTTTTTCGAATAACACTTTTTTGCTACATTTTTTTGAAAAACAATTTCCCTTAATAAAATAGAGTGATTTTTTTGAGAACTTCTAATTAAATATCATTTTAATTCTCCCTTTTAATGTCACTTTTAAATAATAACCTTTAAGTGATTTGTACTCCATGCCTAGCTCTAATACTTTTTGGCCCTCTTTTAAAAACACTTTATGATGTAAGCCACCCTTCTTTAAAATAAATAAATAAATAAACATAAGCTGCCTGAATTATATAAAGTCACCTTAAGACAACTTAAATTATTTATTTTATTACTTTTATCCACACATCCCAAGTGTTTAGAAAAGTTGGTGCTGTCCAAGGATGTTGAAAATCTCCAAGATTTGTGGAATGGTCCTTAAAAGTTGGATCTGCATTAAAAAAAACCATTGTATTCATCGTGACCCTTGGAACACTCTGCCATTGCTAGAAAACTGTTTTGATAAAATCGATGCACTCCAAGAATCTTGGAACTTTCCAAGTCTATTGGAATGGACTGAAAAAGGGACATTACACAATCCTATTAAAGAAGCATAGTGAGAAGAGTTGCACTTTTGTTCACAAGTAGACGTGTATGTCCCTACTCATATCTTATGTTGATGAACTAGTGAGCATGGTCATCAAGTGTTGTTAGTCCATATGTCCCCATTTGGAGAATGATGTAATATGGGGGGTGGTAGGAATATTACATCACTAGATATGTTTGTTAAAATATCATCTTTTGGTTGCACAAATATTTGTTTGTATATAGAGAATTGTTAAAACAACTCATTCTAAGTAAAGGAGTGGTTATAGGAGGTATAGCAACCCTCCTATTATATAGGATATGAGAAATCCTATATATATGAAATATATATTATTGAAGAATAGAGGCAGCACATTATATTATTTGATTTAAATCTTTGTGTTCTTGAATTCTCTCGTGGATTGGTATTCTTATAATCTCTAACATGGGCAATTACATCCGGGAATTGTATGTAAGCTGAAATTGGTGATCTTGGGAGTTTTCAAATTTGGGGTGATTAGATTTGCAAACAAATGTTGTGTTCATGATTTGGAGGGCTTCATTGTTGATTTTTAGAGTTTGTTTGCTGCTGTTCATCATTATGTAATCCTAGATATGAGCACCACATTGAGGAGGAGATGCTATCAACATTAGTTACTGATTTCAGAGTTGCATACTTGCTGTTCACCCATCATTTATTGCAGATTTTGGAGGCATCATCACACTGGGGAGGTCTGCCCATAGTTTAGGCAATTTGGAGCAGCCATACAACATCATAAATCATTGCCATCATTTGTATTGTGGTGTGCCAACTTGGTCAGGGAAAATCTAATAATATTTG
Source organism: Sequoia sempervirens (assembly GCA_007258455.2). Taxonomy (NCBI): domain Eukaryota; kingdom Viridiplantae; phylum Streptophyta; class Pinopsida; order Cupressales; family Cupressaceae; genus Sequoia; species Sequoia sempervirens. The sequence continues at coordinate 117,062 of VDFB02037789.1, read as the reverse complement.
TTGCTGTTCATGCCCTTTTCCAGCCTCACTTCAGTTGTACAGTCCTCCAATAGCCATACATTTCCAGCCACCACTTATTTCAGCAGCTGTACTAGGATTCCAGGTCTTTTTTCAACAGCCATACCATCAACATTTTGACATGTTTCTGTCATTAACATCTTTTGAGTGGATTCTTACTCTGAAAATATTGTTTCTAACAATTGTAATCATTTCCAGCAGATGCATTGAATAAAATCAGCTTTTTAGGGTTTCAATATGGGTGTTTGATGTGGAATAATGCTGTGAGAACAATTTTAATTCAGATCTGAGTGCTATTGGCAATCCTAGGGTTTATACTAGTTATAAATCACCAATTATACTTTGGACTTGTTAATTATGAAGCATTTGAAGTTGTATATTAGCATTTGAGGGTTTGACCATAAGTTTTAGCCACTTTTTTCTGTTTTCAGTTTGCTGTTTTAATTTTTGCTTTGTCTCATAAACCAGAAAAATACCAAAAAAATTAGACATTTCCAAAAATTAAAAAATGTGGACATTATAGATTCTCCTACAAGCATTGTGGTCTTGTCTCATGGAAAGAACAAAAAATGTTAATGGTATCATTAGGAGGTTGTGTTTGTCTGTTTTTTTTTGTAAACATTTAGGTTCCTTTATGAGGCATGTGATTTTCTCCAGGCATGCGCCAGTGCTGAGTTCGTCAAATTTTTTAAAATGACTTCTTTATACTAGCTTGTCTGATATTCGATGAGCATTTTATAATCCCATGAAAGTTGGAAAAGAACCAACAAAATTCGAAGTAGGCAAGATTTTGGAACATGTTAGGGGTAGGTAAATGACAGATTTTAGATTAAAACTTGATAAAGTACAAAAGTTTTGAATGGGTGAAACATATGGGACACACCAGAACATATTCATATTGAGCCTTACCTACTCATAATGTTATCTTAACTCTCAACTACATGGTAAATAAGACATATGAACTTTAATGGATAAGGTACATATCTTCAACAGTTCTTGTCTGCTCTGCAGTCTTCTCCTGCATCGCACTGCACTCTGTGCTCTCCATACTATAGGCAACTGTAAAAGAGGTATTGCAAGAAAGGGACAGTTGTAACTTGCACGAAGCATTCTGTTCTCCATTGAATAAGCAATTTGCATTATTCTTGATAGTGGTTATTTATTTGTCTGATGGCCTTATATTTTCTAGTATACACAGTCTCAAACGAGAATTTTACATTCTCCTTTCTTTGCATTCTAAGATAGAATAATAAATAGAAGTTATGTTTTTTATGAGGCTATAAGTTGATGTCACGATAAAGTTAGCACCTTAAATAATAATTATTAGGTCGATTAAGGGAGTTAGCTATGAGAGAAATTCTAAGTAGTTGTGCAATAAGACTAGAGAAGGGAAATGTAGTTGCTAGTCATTTAGATGTTGTACTGGGAAATACTTGACATTTTATTTCTGACATCAATAAAATCAAAATGTTTTTATTCTTGATACTGATGTTAAGGGTTTGTTCCTACTCTTTTTATGTTGGATGGTTGCCACTTGACTGAACAGCATTTGACATAGGGAGAGGATACAGGCTTTGTTTGATAGTTGAACAATAGCTAGTTTAGTTTCATTTACACATTTTGGTAGTTATCTTCCTTCCTGTGCATTGCTTTCTTGTTTGTACATAAAAGACTCCCTTTGTAAGTGAATGTATTTTGCAAGGTCTTGATCTATGTTCTCTCAAATATTTGTATTGACCTGCCCCGTTAGATAGATTTCCTTTTATGTTGTAGATAGTTATTTTCAGTTTGATAGTTAGTTTCTTTTCTACCCTTTTATTTTTTGTTTGTAATTAGAAGACCACATGTACAAATGGATGCATATTTCTTGACTTTGGTCTATTTTTTTTTGAATGCCCAATTCAAATTTATCTGTTATTTCCTGCCAACCTACCCAAGAAATTAGAGCAATATTATAATATGATAGAATGCGCTGTAATTGGAAAAAATATCTCATAACACTATCAAAGATGCTTGGTATGGGTAACTGACACTTGATGTTGTGGGCTTTCTTAGACATTGTGATTGATGGCTGGCCAACATGTGCCATTTATAATCTCTCTTAAGATTTCTTCCTTTAGAACACTACTTATAAACAAGTATCCAATAGAATGTTGTAGTACAAAATATAACAGAGGTTATGTTTCCGAATCATATCATTTTTATTTTTAAGAAATTGCATAAAATTATATGAAGTATCAAGATTGTGGAAGTGGCATGGAAGGTTCATAACTTCTTGTTTCCTTGTAGTTTTATGAAACAAAATTGTTGAATGGTAGTATTTAATTTTTATTTTTTTAGTTTTTATTTGTCACTTCTGCGTAATGTAACAACTGGGATATTTTACATACAGGATGAGAATCTAAAAGGCGTTTCTTGCTCGAAAGGTGTTTTCTATAACTACTTTAGTATAGGTACGTAGTGCAACCGTCTTCAATAATTAGTACACTATTTGTGATGTTCTAACATTAGCATGCCCTTAATATCTTGCAAAATCACTGTTTTAAGTTACAATTGCTATGGTCAATGATCTTAAATGTGGATCTCTAAAGATGATTTTTTTGCCTTTTTTCCACGATTATGTATTTGTTGTGACCTTTTCACACATCGCCCCATTCAAGATGGGGACCCCCTAATTTTTGCTCCATTCTGGTCTTTTTGGGCTTTGTTTTGTCTCTCTCTCTCTCTCTTTCTGTCTCTTTCTGCTGTCCGCCTTTCCGGGGACGTTCCCACCTGTGAACTTAAACGTAAATTTTGGTCAAGTCTGAGAATTAGGGTTTGTGCTTTCCTAGTCAACTTAGGGTCAAACGAAGTGAATAAATTGAAAACGGAGATTAACGTTGCTGTCAGTGTGCTAGCAAGTTTCCACTGAAATTTCGTCAGATTCTGAATACTTACTATTTTTAATAAGTGTGCAATTACAGGCAATCCTCCAGCATTCTTGGAATTTCGACAATCACACTGTGTCCAGAACACATCGAGCTACTCATCTACAAAATTTGAGCTGAAACAGACCACTTACTATTTTTAGCAGTTTAGCTTTCAGAGCAAATTTCAGGGCCTATATGTAGAATTTGCCTATATGTAGAATTTTTCAATGCATGTCTGAGGATTCCTTCTGGGTTTTCAGAGACCTTCGCGATGGTGTAACATGCAAAGTGAGATAACGACTTTCAGAATTCAGTCTTCCGAGGCTATTTTTAGGATTTGCATGTTAGGGTTTTCTTTGCATGTCTGCATATTCTTTATGGGTTTTTCGAGAGCTTCGCAGTGATGTGACATGCAAACAGAGATAACCACCTATTTGAGAACTTACTATTTTTAGCAGGTGCACTTTGGCAGCTGCCTCCCAGCACTTCAGAATCACGAGCTGATCGCAATGCAACATAAACGAGAACAAATTAGGGTTTCCAGCTTTGGGACCCAAAATGAGGGATAAAAAGTTAGAATTTCCGAAAACCGGTGTATCCCACCGCGATCAGCATCTTTCAAGCTATCTGCTGGTAAAATTCGAGGGCAAACGGAGCACTTACTATTTATAGTAAGTTATTTTAGAAATTGGCTAAAAATAGAAAGTCAGCAGCAGGCGCCAGTGTCAACAGGCAAGTCACGTGGTGAGGAGCACGTCATTCGAATTTCAAGTCAATCGGAGTTGTGGAGGTATCAGAATCAGACAGTTACTATAAATAGCAAACCACATTCGAAAATATGCTATTTTTAGCAGGCAGGCTCAGGATAGGAGTGTCAACAGGCTGACGGAGTCATGAAGATCCAGTGTTTAAAATTTCAAATCAATCTGAGCTTCTGAGATATGAAAATTCAAAGACTTACTATTTATAGTAAGGCATGAAGAAGCTGGCAAAGACAAGAAAAATGGCTAAGTGTTAGACTTCATCCTGCACCACCATGAAAATGCGCCCACTTCAAGCTAATAGCATCAAAAAATATTCTAAGTGTTGGATATCCTCCTGCCACCTCCAAATGTGCCCTGCTTGATGAAGAGGCATAAATTTTTTTCTAAGGCACAAGTTTCATCCACCTCCTATGGCAAAATGCGCCCTCATGCAAGGTCTCATGTTTGAAAATTTTCTAAGTATAAAACTCGTCCTCCTCTCATGCCAAAATGCGCCCATCCAACAAGCAAGTCAAAGAGGTGAAAATGCTTTATCCTGCACACATAGCTAAATGCGCCCTCAAAGATATGACATGCAAAATATTCTAAGTATATGTTTCATTCTCCTAGAGGCATCAAATGCGCCTATCTTGAGAGGAAGTCAAAGATTCAAAGAAGAAACTCAAGGGCGTTAGAATCTCATCCACCTCCTATGCTCTAATGCGCCCAAGTGAGGGCATGTGAAGACAAAAGGGAAGAAGTTCAAGGGTCATTCTTCACATCATGCAGAATGCGCCCCATCATAAAGAATCAAAGAGGGTCATCCTTCACACATGCTTAAATGCGCCCATGTTTGAGAAGTCAACAAGTCAAAGCTAGGCATTGGAAATATAAATCCTTCACACTATCTCATATGCGCCCATCCTCCACACATGTTGAAATGCGCCCAAAGCCAAGGGTCAAAGGCATTGAAAGTTTTCATCTTCTAGCAAGTATAATATGCGCCCAAGACACAAAGAAGTGAGATGATAATTGCTAAGGCGTGGGAATATAAAGTTCACTAGGCGTTGAAAGTTGAATATTTCCCCTTCAAGTGTGATATGCGCCTAAGGTAAAGTGTAAAAGGTGGTGAAATAAAGAGTATGCTAGGCATTGGAATTTGAATATTCTCCATGATACGTGCTTTCAAGAGTTGAAATAAAAATTTCCCACCATTGGCAAATGATCGAAGTTGAATAAAATTTTCCTAAGGCAAAATTTTCAAAAATGCAAAATGATTCAAAATTTTTCTAAGGCAAAATATTTTCTTCCTTTAGAAAATACGCCTAGACTTTGAAGTGATAAAATTTTCCTGAGCATGGATGAATTTGCTAGTAACAGAGTCAGAAGATGTTGGCAGTGCAGGAACAACAAAAAAAAAATTCCAAGTCAGAGCAACACGAGATAATCACAGATGTGAAGAACGGATTTAAATTGATTGAATAATATTTTTCTAAGGTTCAAAATTTTAAAATTTAAATGAACCCGTTCATTGTGTACCCATGGATTCATCGTGTTTCAGAGAAAATTTTCTTCTGGGTACTGATGATCTTCGATGAGAAACGGATTTCCATGTCTTCTGCACTTCGCCAACGCTTTTCGGATGAAGAATTTAATTGGTGCTCGAATTATGAATTTTCTTAAGGGAAATTTTAAAATTTTCTAAGGCAAATTTGAATAAAATGTGTTTTCAAAAGGAAAATGCTTCGACGATGAATTTAAAGTGAATTGCCTAGATATTTTTGATTGAGTTCTTCACAGATGAATTTTCCGGAGCATCAGAGGTGATTAAAATTTAAAATTTGCAAGACAAATCTTCGGCTGGCGAATTAAAATTGATTAAGAGATGAATTTAAATTAAATATTTTCAAAAGTGAATTAAAACATGCTAGTCAAAGTTGAAATTCTAGAAGATTAAGATTCCTGACGTCGAAAGACAAGTGTCAAAAATGCCAGAGGAGGGAAATTCGAATGGAGTAGTGGAGATTTAATACATTGGCTAAACTTAGCCTTCTTCTAGAATTCAAATTCCCTATATGAGCTGAAGATTATTCACTTCTTTTTCAAAGCTGAAGAAGTTCGAATTTGCTCTGAGTCCAGTGTTGCAGAGGCTGAAGTTCGAAATTTGTTGAAGGAAGTTGCTGAAGCTGAAGTGTGAATGTGCAAGTGGAAGATTCGATTTGCTGAGTTGAGTGTGAAGATTGAAAATTGCCGTGGCTGCAACTGTTGAGGAAGTTCGAATTTGCTTGAGGAAAGTTTGTAGCTGAAAGTTATTGAAGAAAGTTCGACTTGAAGAAAGAAGAGAATCATTGTGTGCTGAGGCTCAAATTAATTTGCATTGTGGCTGCAACTTCTGAAGTTTATATTGCTGAAATTGAAGGTTGCTAAAGACTACGAACTTGCTAAATCTGATTTGAAGTGAAGTAGTGCGAATTTACAAAGTTCATGTTGCTGCAGCCAGCTAAGAAATTTGACAAGTTTCATTGAAGTTGCTGAGAGTATCAAAGTTGCTGAGACTTTCTAAGTGATTGATAATTCGAAATCTGTTGAAGGAGAAGTTGAGATGGCTGAAGTTAGAGCAATTAGCAAGGACAACAATGGTGCATCCAGGCAAGCTGTTATCAAGAAGCTGAGCAAGCCTTTCATGCCAGAGTCAAAGTTTTCCTCAAAGTTGGCCAAGCTTGCTGACACCAATTTGGGCTCTGTCAACTTGGAGACTTTTAAGAACAGAATGCTGGGTATTGGCAATCATTGACCTTCAATCACTTCGCACATCATTTGAAGTGGATTATATGCGGCTGCTGGTTTCCCACCAGCTATTTAGTGTTCGGAGCTGATGATGGAGTGTGCCAACTGCTATGAGAAGGATCACAGATCGATTATGTCACCGGATGGTCAAGTGCTCGCCAACCTCACTCCTGCTGCTATTGGTGAAGCTTTTGGGATTCCGGCACACATGAACATGATTTATAAATCGAGGGAGCGAGCTGAACGAATGTATGCTTCTGCATTCGAGAGATGTACAGAGACAATCAACACTCGTTGGATGAGCAACCCCAAGCCCTCTCATACGAAGCTGCCAAGGCAAATTATAGCAGATGACTTGAAGCAGGAGTATTGTGATCTTGTCATGATGCTGAGTAGAGTTGGAGGCTGCCCTCAAGCATTCATTTTTGAGCCGTGGATGTTCTATTACATCAACCTCGTGCTGGAAGGAAAAGACTATGTCAACTGGGCGGTGATGATCAGTGACAATTTGCACGAGCAGCTCCTAAGCTTGAGAAGAACGAAGACCTTTTACATGGGCTCCTACATCATTTACATGCTGGCTCGTATGACAAAGTATAGAGGAATCTCATACAAGGAGCCTGTTGGTTGTGGTTCTCACCAATTTAAAATTCATGAGGCTTGTCTGCAGCTGCACTTGACAATTACTATTCATTACAAGCGTGTCAATGATGCTTTTACCATGCACATTACGAGATCACTTCAGGAGCGGATGCATCACAGGATCTCAAGAGAAGCCCAAGAATTGATTGAGAGGTATGGGTGTTGGTTTATACAGTTTCCAAATTCTTACATCAGGTTGCAAGGATTTTCTTCATATCCATATAGGCTGCCTAAGTACCCAATCAATAGAATATTGATGTTAGAAATATCTAGGCAACTAGTTGCCTACGATAAGATTCAGAAGAAAAAGAAGAAGGGAGGTGTTGACTTCCCAATTGTCATGGGCAATTCCGATGAAGTGTGTCCTTCATTACAGGTAGCTAGAGAAGCTGAAAGTGAGCTTTAGTTTTATCACTTTTCCTATCACACCAGCCGACAACATTATGATCCACATAACAACATCAGATGGGTGCTGTCAAAAGAATTTAAACATAAGACAAACATTGAGGATTATTGGGCTGGTGCATCAGACGAGGCCGAAGTCAGGAAGAGGGTGTTCTCTAGGTTGCCATTGAGTATGATCAGGGAGTGTGAAGTAATTCCAGTACCAAACCAGGTGAACAAGGACATAAGTGTTCTCCATCCAGATTATGAGGCAGCGAGAGATACTCCTCTTCCACTCCCGGATTGGTCAGAACCAGAGATTGCTGACTTGGACACACTTTTTATTCCAGTGTTGACATTTACCAGGGCATGGGTTGACATGCATGTAAGTAGAATGAAGAGTAGGTCAGTTTCTTTGACTTACAACTTGATGGGAGATCACAGGACACCCACTACCAGCAGAAAGAAACAAATTACACGAGGTCCAAAATCTCGAAGGAAGGAGCCAATTCGGTAGGAGCCTGTTCAGCCGGAGCCTCCAAGAGTTGTAGTTGAATCACCCACGCCATTGGAGACACGTTCTCCAAGCATACAGGAGGTTTCTTTATTTGCTGATCAAAGGAATGCATTGAATTAGGTGCAGGAGGTACATGAAGATAATTAGCCACCACGGAGAGAGTCAGTTGGCCAGAGTGTCAACGCACCTAGTAGAGATGATCAACAGACCGATGAGGGGACTGCTACTGACCCTCAGTTTCAGCAAGAGTTAGAAGCGGCTTTAGACGATGATGATATAGTTTCAGGAGATACTCAACCACTTGAGGCCAATGAGCCTCGCCAGAATGATATTGAAGTTGAACAAGTCCGTGAGGTAGAGGCACAAGAACAACAACCGTTTGATATACAATATGCAGTACCTGATTGGCTCAGAGATAGGATGAGAAGAAGCCCTAGTGAAGAGATTGATCCAGTGATAGAAATGGAAGAGTTTTTGAACAGGATTAGCGCGCCTGCACAAAAGAAAAGAGCACGAAAATTTTCAAAGATATCGACTGATGAGGATGGCTCTCGCACCCTTCATATGGTGGTGCCACAGGTTGATTGTGATTGAGACGAAGCAGTGCTAGAGAATTATATGATCACAACTATGGAGTTAGGATGCCCCACAGGTGCACAGATCGTAGAGGAATGTGATAACTCCTATAACGCACTCAAGGACAGATTATTTAAAAAGGAAGGAAAATATAAGAAGTTGAAAAGGGAGCATAAAGCTTTGATAGGATATGTGCAGCAATTGTCTCGTCCTTGTGGGCAAGAGATTCCAGCAATAGAGCTTCCAGCCGAGTTATCTAGAGAGTCAGTTAGCGGCTTGTTGGAATTGAGAAAGATGGCACAGGAAGTAGATAAATGGGTTACAGGAGTTCGTGCCGAGACAGAAAAGTTCATGGAAGACCTTGCTCATGCTTTCCAGCAAGCTTCTAGTATTGCAAAACGTATGGAGGCAGTTGATCAGGCCTGGGGTGATGCTTCTGTTTATCAGAGCAAAGTAATTCAGCGTCTGGAGGCATTGAGGCATGTTCCTTTGCAGATGCTGATTGATGGAGGGGTCATTCAGGAGAATGACAGATACGACTTTTCTAGATGGTACTCTTCAGTAATCACGGGACGTGGTTTCTTTGACGTAGCACAGGTAGATTCAGCTACAGTACGGAAGGCTATGACGAACATTATTGATGGAGTCCAGAATACCTTCGAGGCTATATTTGCTAGGCGGTTGAATTCCGATGAAGTGACTGCTGATAATCTGAGGGGTAGGCTGGTGCCTTTCTTTTTAGAGGTAAAGACCTTCGTACAAGATGACTTTGAGAACACTTCCACTTTCTCCAGCTTGATCCAAAGCACGCAGGATTCCTTAGTTGCTTGGAGAAAATCTTGTGCAAGGCATGAACAGTCAGTCACGGTGTTAGAGTTTCAGCTTGATTGCATTCCACCCATTTCCGTTCAGGAGGTTGAGGCTGTTCTTGCCAGGTTCATTGGGTTTGCAGCCAAGGAGAAGGAGAATGGGAATGCACTACTAGACGATGATCTTCTAGAAGACTGATTGTGGGCATTAATTACCTTTACTATTTTGGGAGTGAGTGGGAATCTTTGATTCATTTAATGTACCACTCCCCATTCTGGCAGTTTTTAGGGTTAGGGCTGAGGTGGCTTAATCTTAGCCATTCTTTTGATTGTAATCTGAGCCGTCCATTGGACTGGGCCATCTATAAAAGGGGGAGTCCCCCTCATTTGTAATGCATTAGAAATCAGAATAGAGATCAGATTAGAGGAGATATTAGAGAGTAGACATTTTGCTTGCTAGTTTGATAGCATAGTTTGGAGAAGAAGGAAAGTTTTCCTTTGAAAACTTTTGTAAGAGATTGTTGTGTAAAACTTTCATAATAGAAGATCTTTTCATTGATGGTGGAATTCGTCTTTGTTATGGATAGCTAGCAAGGTTTCTTCATCCCTTCAATTCCAAGTAGCATAAAGGAACTTAGAATAGCATTTTCATTTCATGCAAGTAGATAGTAGTTGTGGATTTGTGGCGTCAATCGAGATAACTTTGTTTTAGTCCATACCACTAGCGGCTTGCTGACGGCAAGTTTGCCTTGCGTGGTCTACTGGAGCATTTCATAAACTTAACTTCAGTTGTAGTTCATGTCTTGGTATGCGTCATTTTGATGGTACCTTGATGTTGGATTGTAGATTGAAAATTTCTTGCCATCCCTTTGAAGATTGCACCAACTTTGTGTAAGCTGTCGAGCGTGAGGCTGAGCAGAGTTTGGTTGAAGCTGTTGAGATTGATCCCATGTCCCGTCTTTAGAATAGAACACAAACTTCTTAGGCCCTTATACTCATTTATATTCTGCACATTCCTGGCTAGTTTTAGGAAAATACATACCTTATTGCCAAATCATCCATTTACTGTTAACTGCAAGAGTCTTGAACAATTGTGTAAGTCCCCTCGTGAAAACAACAATTCACAACCAACCGAGGGTATTCCAAGTATTTCAGAACCTTGGAGTTGAATGTGCGATCTATCTCGCAATCTTACCGCACGAAATACTTTGATCAAGAGAGAATGGAGTAGCCTTCGGACAACTTTGTTCTGCTGATTGGTGCGGTCACAAAAATCACATCAACAGTATTGTTGTACCCTAAATTAAAATTTTTGCTACACTTAGGCATTTTGAAGAAATGAGTAAAAGTCTTGTCAAAACTGTCAAAAAAGGTCAAAATTGGGGTTTACATGTCTGGCATGAGGGTCAAAAACTCGAAATTTTCAAAATCTGACAATCTGGGTCTGCTGAGAGCAACCAAATCTACAAAACCCAGATCTCAATTTTTCGGCCCTACTTTTTAGGAAAATTGTTATTTTTAGAAACTTTCTAAAAATAGAAACTTTTTCTGGGTTCCTTTCGAAACAAATGTTGGCAAAATTTTCTAAAAATAGAAAGTTTGGCTGTTAGGGTTCAAACCGATTTTGATTGGTTGAAAATACTTCCTCATTAGGCTGGTGCAGTCAAAATCACAAAATAATTAGTTTTTCCTTAGTGGGTCTATTCGGCTTTTTTAATTTTAGAAAGCATTTCGGGAGCTCCGAAGCCATTAATGGAGGACAGTCAACTGCCAGGTGTCAGATTCAAACATTCAAACAATGGACGTGCACATAGATCGAAGAATGGAGAAAGGAAGTGGTCAAAGTTGAAAAATGCAAAATTTTGGCTGACACTGGAGACTCTGAAATATTCCGAGCCAATTTTTTTTTGTTTTTTCAATTGCAAGTTACAAACAAAACGCACCCGTTAAGGTTAGCTCTAAACCAAAACGATGCTGAAGCAACTCTAACCAAAATGTACACCAGGATCCCGATGTGGGCAAGGTGTGAGCATTGGTCAGAGGATCTGAATTGAAATGCTTATACAAAAACTCTAACCAAGAATGTGCCCGCGAAGGACAATCATATGGTCAGAGGATCTTCTATTGCTAAAGTGCTGAAAGCAAACTCGACACCAAGTATGTGCTATCCAATGCAATATGGAAATGGGGCGACCATATGGCGGAGATAAAAAAGAATTACAATGCACTTAAGGGAAATAAGCAAGAATGTCGAAGTACTCGACGTCAAGAATGTGCTTTCCAACCCGAGACGGAATGGGAGCTACCATATGACGGAGCTATAAAAAAATACAATTGCGAGTACAGAATGTAAAGTAAGACTGAGAGAAATGCTGACAGTACTACTGTTCAGCTTACAATGAATGTTTAAATGCCTGCAAGATCAAGTATTAGAGCTCTTCAAATTGCTGCAACAACAAGGAATCCTTTACAAAGCCTTTAATGATTTCTTAACTCCGATCCAAGGAAGAAAATGCAGATTTCTCAAATCTGGTTATGACAGACCTGCACTTTAAAATATATAACTAGCAACACAAATCCTTGTCAAAATGCTCATAACTCTCTCAATTCTCACCCAAATGACGTGAAACGAAGTGCAATAGACCCTAATGATGAAGGCGACCAAGATGGAACACTGAAAACAGATCAAAAGTCCCTATTTATTTAATGCACGAATCCCAAGGCAGATCTAGATGGTACGGCCTAGCAAGAGGGGCGATTTGACTTTAAAAATTCAATACTTCATTAAAAAATCTGTAACTTGGGAAAAAGGTACGCCCTTCACAGACAATGAGATCTAAACAATACCCAGAACTATTCTTTTTGTATTTTTTGACTTATGAATAAAAATAACAATCAGCTATGAAGAATATGCAACTCCAGAAACTCACTAACATGCATAAATCTGATCTACAAGCTACACACTGACTACAATGTACAAATCCCAATACAAATCTCTCAAAACTACACTATCTCACCACTAGTCGCTATCTTTCAAGCGAGAAGCAATGCCAAGCTAGGAGGCTTTCATTCCTCGAAGCAATCCCAAAGCAAATCCGGTAGCATAACATTCCTGTAGACAAAAGATGCTCAAGTGAAGACCCAAGATGCCTTTTTATAATTTGCAAAGACCTTTCCAGAAGCTTCAAGAAACCCTAATTCCTTTTCCCTCCAAGAAAGGGCGAACTTTCTTCAAGGCTGTAATGTCCCCATTTTGCGAGCATCAGAGTTCGTAAGAATTAGCCTATTATGCGACCCTCGTAGGCTGATAGGATGGATAGAGGGTCTTGTTGGAGCTTGGCTTGGCTTCGAATCGTCAGAATTTACCAGTTGGCTTTCGTTCGGGCTCATTCGGACGACTTTTGCTTGACTTGCTATTTTTAGCAGTAATAGTCATTCAATGGAGCACCCTTGCTATTTTTAGCAGTAGGGTTTGGTCATGTGCAAAATCAATCACTTATTCTCTAGCTTTAGACGGTTCGTTAATCGGACATAAATTGAGAAAGATATTAATATTTTAATTGTCAAATTAAATATTAATTATTGAAGCTTATATTATAAAGTTATAATAATTTTTAATATTATAACTTAAGTGATTTCTTGAAGGGTTCGACCAACATTGAAGGGGGCCACTTTTTAATTATATTTTATAATTAAAAGTGCGTCGAGACTATTGAAAAATTAAAAGTTAAAATTCAACTTTTATTTAAATGATGCCTTTTGAGGAAAAAATCGACCCTCTTGAGAATATAAAGAATTTTCATTGTGAAGAGCTAATTATGTTATTGAGTTATTGAAAATTGATCAAGTTTCGTCCAGAGCACGGAAGCCAAGGGTTTCAGTCTCAGAGCATTGGGGAACGAGCCATCTCCAGTGAAAGCAGTTCAGAGGGTGTGAGATATCATCCGATTTATTGCCAGGCAAGAGATTTCTTCAATCAGAAGAAGTTACAGAGCTTCACAGAGGTTTATATCTTCAGGGTTTCAGTGTGAGATTTATCCAGCAGGGTTTATACAGTGAGGCGCCTATTTCTTCAGATCTAGAGATCCCAGAGGAGCCGTACTTTTTATTTATTGTTTGCTGCTGTGTACCAGGCCGTACTTTTCTGTACTTGGCTGTACCATTTGTGAAAGAGGCGTACCTTTGTCTCAAAGCAAATCGCCTTCATTCTTGGCAGACAGACTTCATAGTTAGAGGCGCATATATCATTAGCAGTAGATTCTTCCTTCTGGCGCAAGAGAAAGGGTTCATTCATCTCAGCCGTACCATTGCAAGAAGATCATTTCATTGCTGCAAAACAACCAGGTTCTTTCATAGAAAATCATTGCCTTTTTTGATTGCATGTTATTGGATCCTTTTTGTAATCATTCCAGAAGACAAATAAATAGACTGGCATCAGTATTTACATTAGATACTATTGTTTTCAGAGTTGAATAATTTTTATAGAATTTATTTTCAATTTCTTGCAAAATCGCATTATTGCCTTTATGCTCAAAAAACACCCAAAAAACCAAAAATACACAAAACACTCAAAAAAACAGTCAGATTCAAAAAACGGGGAAACTAGGGTTTCTACAAAGGCTTCAACTTTGATGTTAATTAAATTCATCACTTCAATATTGGCGTCCAACTTAAGGTTTTAATTCAACCTTAATAATTATAAAATAATCTCAATGATGGCGCCACCCCTTAAAGACCACCTTTTAAAACAACATTAAGTTAAGAGATTAGGTCAAGGGGGGGAATATAACATTAAAATATAATGTTATTTAAGTGAAATGAACTTATCTCTCTGAAACTGCATCCCAAGGCCAAAATTGAATAAACCAATTGAGTTGACTGAAGAGGAAAGTCAACTGTACCGAGACCAATAGGACCACTGCCAGAAATAGAGTTTACTAAAAATAGTAAATTCCAGAAAGTGCTCAGAATGCCAAGAGAAACATATCACTGCGAAGCCCACAAAAAACCCAGAAGGAATCCGCAGTTCAATCACCAATTCCCGAGCAACCGCAACCTCCACACAAGAAACCCTAATCAAACCGTCCGAGTAGCCTACGGGTCTCCAGAATAGGCCAACAGTCATCTGAGAAGATCATGCTCGAGAAGGGGACATTACAGACTCTAGGCCCCCCGACTCAGTCTAGACGCCCAAACACTCATGCCTTAGAAAAATTTTCATCTCCAGCAAGCAAAGCAAAGGCAAGCACAAGGAACAAGGAGGAAAGTGAAAAATGAGAAATAAAAACTATCTCTGGAGGGAGATAGGTGCCCAGATTTTCAGGGCATCAAATGGTGAATTCATGGTTTGTGTTCTAGACAATGTTGTTCAGAATCTTCTCAGCTTTGAAGTGAGTTTAGCAGCGTAGTCATTCGATCACCCAGTCAGCCTGAATCATGGATTGATCGAAGGAGTTTCAACCAAGTGGCAAAATGCAAATAATGAAAATCAAGCAAAAATATTCTAAGTCTTGGAACTTTGGGCGCCCCAGGTGGCTAGGGGCGCCGAGCCTTTTAGAGGACCTAATCCAACAGTGAGGGTTTGCAAATGTGCTCAATCTCTGCAGGATTTTGTCAGCTTTGCAGTGAATGTCTTTGTCAGATCGTCAGACTTGTCAATCACCGACAAATCTAGATCAAGCTGAAGGTATAGCATGAAGGTTCAAGTTTGAAGAATGAAAATCAATTAAAAATGGTCAAGTCTGGAGGAAATGGGCGCCCTAGAAGGAGATAGGCGCCCAAGCTTTTGGAGGGCTGAATGGATGAATTTGTGGTTGACACCTCCAGCATGATCTCTTCAGTTTTGATCCAGCTTTCAAACGGAATCATCAGTACGTCAATCAGAGTTGGCAGTCATCGGATATTGAAGGTAGAATAGAGGGAAAAACATGAGCAAAACATCAAAAGTCAGAAGCAAGGTAAAAAAAAGCAGAAAATATTCTAACTCTGAAGGAGTTGGGCGCCCCAGGTAGCCAGGGGCACCCAAGATTTTGACCTTGGAGATGCAGTTTTCAGGAGGCATCACTCCCAGAAAACCCCCTTCAGAATTAGTCAGGCTATCCAATGAATCTGACGATCAGCCGATTGGATCAATCTAGCTCCCGGAATCAAGAATTCATCAGAAGATCAAGGGGAACAAGCAAACTTGGAGAACTGAAAAATGGCTAACACTGAGAAAGATGGGCGCCCTGGAAGGAGATGGGCGCCCATGATTCTGAAGCATAAAATGAAGTTTTTAGCGAAGGTTGCCTCCAGAACAATCTCGCTAGATTCGGTCAAGCTCCGTGATGAAACATTCAGCTTGTCCGTAGGATCAATCTGGAAGTCGGAAATCACATTCAAACTGGGGTCTAGAAACAAGTAGAAGTTGAAACTCTCGAAAAAATGACTAAGTCTGGAGAAGATAGGTGCCTCCAACCAAGAAGGGCACTCAAGATGCCATGCCTTAGCCAAATTTTCAAAATTTCAAAATTTCATATAGAAGAAAAACGTCTAAATTCAATGAACAAGCTCAGGCTAGGGTTTGAAGGAGTGAAAGCAAAAGAAAGCAGATTTTCTCATCCTCAAACTTATTTAAGGAGTCCTCTTTCATTTGTCATATTTTCTTGTAGGTGGCGTCCAAGTTGGAGAGGGGCAGCAAACAAAAGTTTTTCTTTTTATGATTCAAGAACCATAGCTTGCTGATTTTTCAAAGTTATTCATAAATTTTCAGACTAGCAACAAAGGAGCTTGCCTTTTCATGCTTTTTTCATCCAAAACATCAAATTTTTGAAAGAGGTCAAGGTTTTCAATTTTTAGTGATTTGGGTCATTTCAGCTCATCATTCTGAACAATTTTTGAAGAAAATTTTCAAATTGCAGCAGCTTCTTTTTTCATGCATGTCAGAGGAATCATCAAAATTTTCAAGATTTGATCATCTGGGTCTTAAAATATTCTTATGAACAAAACCCAGATGACAGTTTTTTCAGAGAAAATTTCACATTCTAGGGTTTGCTGCTTTTTCAATCAGCCTTCAGTATTTTCAACATCTAATCAACTGGGTTCATCCAAAATGTACTTCTGAACAAAACCTAGGTGCCAACTTTTTTCAAGAAAATTTGAAGAAATTAGGGTTTGCTGCTTTTTCAGTCTACACTCAAAATTTTCAAAAATGGGCGATCTAGGTCTTCTTGTAACGAAATTCTGAACAAAATCCATATCTCAGAAAAAATTTGAAAAAAAATTCGTCCGTTTGAAGAAGAAAAACTAGCAAGCTAAATTTAGAAAGTTGTGCAAAACTTGTTTGAATATAGGCGAGTTTACAGTCATTCTTCAAGGTTTTCAATATGGAGTACACTCCCCTTGAGTTCCTACTCAGTTGCTGCCCCAGATTCTAGAGACACCAACTGATCATCAATAGTTGAGGCAGTTGGTAATATGTGGGAAGCAAACTCAAGAATGGATTGAGGGTTTTATCATCAGAGGAAAAGAAATTTTGGCATGGATGTTTCAGCTAAGGAACAATGCTCATGACTTACGCCATGGGATTCAAGGATTTGAACAATCAATGGTAGAGGTGAAACCTAGGCATGAAATCATCATTGCATATTTGAATACAGCTCATGGCTCAATGGTTTCATGAGAACACAAGAGGCAAGTCCTTGCATGGAAAGAACGCCACATCTTCAAAGTGAGAACCTATGAGAGGATATTTGAGGCGTTTGTTGCCTACAAACAAAGGGTGATTGAGGCTCTTTTGTTCATAAGTGAGTTTATTACAAAGGGTGGTAGGATGAGTAAGATTTCCATGATGTCAATGAGGTTTGAGAAAGTGGCCAATGAGGTTGAAGATTTTTTGAGATCGATTGCAGATGGTGAAGAAATCCTAGAAAAACGAAACTTTGCTATTGATAGTATTGATGCACTTGACAGAGATGCAGTTTCCTGCTTTTTGGCGGATGTGATCGAGATTTAAAGCAGCCACCATCTAGAAGTTTTCTTTCCATTTTCATGCTTTCTTAGGTGGTTAGATGTTTATCTTCTTTAGTTTTAGAAATAAAGTGCTTGCACGATGGCAAGCTAAGTTGTAAAAGCAAGGGGATTGTAGGGTTCCCTACCTCTTGCTTGTCTATAAATAAGAGCGTTTGCTCGTTGTTTTTCTTAACGGTTATTGTGATAGCAAATTGCGAGCCTGTAATGCAGCAAGTTGTTATTCAGTGTCAGTTCACTTTGTGTAAGAGCAGGTTTGCAAGCCTCTTTAGCCGCAAGTTCTTATTTAGTGCATGTGTCTTGTGGCAATGTATTCTAGTTTGATGGCTAAATTGTAAGCCTAATTTGCTACAATCCTGCTGTCCCAAAAGTGTAATCTTTTGTGCCTGAAATTTGAGAAAATAAGTTTTGTGCTTGCTTTGCTACCTTGATATAAAGTCTTAGATTTCCGTTTACTGTGTTATGCTTATATGATCTCTATTTCAGCTTGCATTGAAAGTAAGTAGATGTGCGTTGAGAGAAAGTTTATTTAAGTGTTTATGTCAGAGAATCCTTCCTTGTGCATTTCTAACTCTCTTGCTCTACGTTTACTTGAGAAGTTAGAAACGTCATTAGAGTAGGCTTAGCCGTAGTTGAACTTCTAAAATAGAAAATCTCAGCTACGATGCTTGAGTTTTATAACCTTTTGCTCTTAGCTGAACAAAAAGATAGGCAAATTAGTTTTAGCTTACTTTCTTTTTAAACATCAGCAAAGAGGGAGCTTCCCCTCCTAATTCGAAGAGCAGGTTACTGCACATAGCTGTCCGTTTCCAAGTCACATACCAGAGGTGCGATTTGAAACGCCAACATGTACTTAAAAGAATTTAAATATTATTTTGTGAAAAGAGCTTATTAGTAAATTTTCTCTAGTTACTTACCCAAAGATGTAAATCCACTTTAAACTATTGAGATACATGCACTTTTCTCATGGACCTAGATATACTCCCCTAAATGATAAAAAAAAAAAACTACATTTAGTGCCTATGCTACAAAATAATTTAGAAACATATAAACACCAAAAAATTAGTTTGAATAGATCTTTAACTCAGCTTTATGATGAATAATTAGCCAGACTTCTTTCACTTCTAGTGGAAGGATTAAACAAATTATTCTTTTTTATTTTCCTGCAACCCCCATAAGAAGCGCACTAAAGTATACGTGTTCATCCATCCACGAGCTTAGTATAACAAAAGGTATTATATATCCACATTTTCTTTGTTAGCATAATGCCATATTCTTATGTTTTCAATCATTCAATCTGAAGCTTTAAACTTTAGCAATATGCCTTTTCTTTGATCGAACATTTGGTATCTTCATTTTTTTCAATGTGTAATAACCCTGACCTCTGGAGCCAAGATTATTATCGATTTTCCCCCAAATTTGACAAACTATTTTCTGACTCAATTCAACTTTTGATATACCAAAATGTTTTGTCTTCACTGAAGCTTCAATATACTGCTACTGGTGTTAATGGTTGAGTTTGCATTCATGTGATTAATCAAATATTTGCATGAAGCCTTGGCATCTTGGACATTTTAAAGCATGTATGTATAGAATAATAGATCATCTCATAACATTGCAGATGATAAGTTGCAAACCAATAAACAATTGAGACAAACATGATGAATTGTACAATGAAGGATTTCTCAGATATTTCTCTCCAACCACAGATAAATTATTATCATTCCAGACGTACAGGAAAAAGGCAGAAGGAAATAAGTTCTTATTACATCTGATTTTGAACTCCTTAATTTATAATTGGTATCAAAAAGTAGATTGCAAATAGAGACCTTTTGAATAATACACAACTGTTCCATGCAATGTACGACTTATAACAAAATATAAAGAATTCAATCCTAACCTCTTTCCTTCACTATCTGTGATGGACTTCCAGCGATACTTCACTGATTCGCCTCCTGTTGAATCTGAACTGCGATGGCATATGCAAAGGTCCGACTCAATTACCAATTGAGTAGAAAATGCTAAAATGAATTGCAACTCTTCCAAGTAGTATTGGCATTTGTCCTTTGTGTGACGTGGATTCTACTCTGTCTTTATCAGCGCTAAACTCCAAATTCCCGCTGATACTCAATAACATAATATTTGATGAGACATCGATTATTATTTGATGAGACAATGGATATCCGGTGCTGGCAAGAAGCCTTATAATTCCCAACAGCCGTCATGCCTGTTATCGTATGTGTCGATTTGCCTGGCATCAAATACAAATTCACCGTTCAGCATTCTAAAGACATCAAACAACCCGACAAGGTAATTCAAGCGATGACCAAGTGTCGCTCTATGGACCGAGTCTCAGGAAAGACAAATGTAGAGACAAAATTCTTCATATTGGTGTCGGCCTTAGTAATATTCAATGGTTTGATGAGGCCCGATAATAATAGATATCAGCTCAAGGCCGCAAGAATACTTCCAGGAACTCTCCGTGTTCTCCAGGATATTTCCGATATTTGTAATTCACGGCTCTTAGTTGGAAATACCGGCAGAGCATATTCATTAAGCCATTAGTGATAGGGACGCATTGAATGAATACCACGGCCTCAATGATAGGGACGCATTGAATGAATATCCATAGAGGTAGTAACTGCGAGGAATCTACAGACTCCCATCTCATTTCCCGCATTTGAAGATCAAAGCAATTCCGATAAGGCACTTGCAACTGCCATATAATTCCCGTCTCCTCCTATACACCAATTCCAAGTGAGTCCTCCACAACAATATCCACTACTGTAACTATGAATGTGCCCCAGACGGCCGACCTTCAAATTACTTCAGTATATGAAGAATCCCGATGAAGCTTCACTAGTTGGAACCGGCAATGAATAAATACCCATGATATGTCTGCTCTAAATATAAAATTATGCTAACGTCCTGCTCAGGTTTCCGTCCAAGCATGACCCGATACACACTGAGAGTTTTCGTTCTCAGTCTTTTTATCATCTGAATCCAACAATATTCATTCTCCGTGATAATCAATAATCAGTCCGCTGCTCCCATTATAATACGCCAATTTCAGTTTCAGTAACTGATTTATTTTCGAACTTTTAGGAGAGCTATAGATTGCTTAATAATATTTCATAAAGCCAATTGAGTTATTTTTATAAAGACTTTATAGAGTATAAAATATTTAACTCATTGATATTTTATAAAGTCTCATTATAATGAATTAATTAAATATTCAATAAAATAAAGACTTATTAAATATTTAATCAATTATTTTCCAAAGTCATTCTGGCTTCAAAACGGGGACATCACACAATGTAGGTGATTGGCGTAGTCCAACCTGGCCAAATACTTGTAATGTCCCCTTCCAGTTGACATCTCTCAGTGTTTAAGATTAGCCTATTATGTGACCCTCGTAGGCTGATGGGATGGATAGAGGGTCTTGTTGGAGCTTGGCTTGGCTTCAGTTGTTAGAATCTACCAGTTTGGCTTTCGTTTGGGGTCGTTCAGACATCATTTGCTTGACTTGCTATTTTTAGTAAGTGGAGACACTCAGCAGAGCACCCCTGCTATTTTTAGCAGTATGGTTTGGTCGTATGCGGATTCAGTCACTTATCATTTGGCTTCAGACGGTTCGTCGTTTGGACTTGTTATGAGAGAGATAATAATATTTGTTTGTTAAAATAAATATTAATTAATTAAAGGATTATATTATAAAGTTATAATATAATTAAATATTATAACTTAAGTGACTTAAAGGAAGGGGTCGACCAACATGAAGAAGGGGCCACTTTTCAATTATATTTTATAATTAAAAGTGCGTTCGAGACTTTGGGAAAATTAAAAGAAAAATTTGAACTTTATTTAAATGATGCTCTTTTGAGAAAAGTCGACCCTCTTGAGAATATAAGGTTTTTCATTGTGACGAAAGAGGATTATGTTATGAAAATCGACTTTGAACAATTCTTCCTTCAGAGAACGGAGCCAAGGGTTTCAGTTATCTATCTTGCATTGGAGAACGAGCCATCTTCAGTGTTGCAGTTCAGAGGCTGTGAAATATCAGCTGATTTATTGCTTATCAGAGAGGTAGCTTCATTCAAAGGTTATCACAAAGCTTATTTCGAGATTACATCTTCAGAGTTTGAATCCGGAAATCATTGGACAGAGAGATTCTTGGGCGGCTAATTTGGCTTCACATTTGGCATCTTT
The DNA here is from genome assembly GCA_007258455.2 of Sequoia sempervirens. NCBI lineage: Eukaryota > Viridiplantae > Streptophyta > Pinopsida > Cupressales > Cupressaceae > Sequoia > Sequoia sempervirens. The sequence continues at coordinate 95,461 of VDFB02037789.1, read as the reverse complement.
CCAAGGCCGTATGGGTTTCTTTATTGCTGTTGCAGATCCGTACCTTTTTGCTGCTGGGCCGTACCCTCAAGTACAGGCCGTACTTTTCAGTCTTGGGCAAATCGCCTTATTCTTTTGCTTTCTAACTTCACCTTTTTGGGCGCCTACACCTCTGGATCCTTTTGCAAGCATCTGGCGGAGGGAGAAGTTATTATTTATGATGGCCGTACAAAATCTACTTCATTCTAGAGTGCCTGTAATCAGCAAATCAGGTTTTTAATTAATGTGATCAGCTTTGCCTTTTAATTTGCATATTAGGGTTTGAATTTTGTAAACACCGTGAAAGTGTAATAAAACTATTGGCTATCGATTTGGAGATTCAATTCTGTCAGTTTTCAGCTTATAGAATTTATTTTAGATTTTTGAAGCAATTTCTTTCAAAATCGCATTTCTTCTGTTATTGCAAAAAAAACACAAAAAAATCAAAACACTCAAAAACAAGCAAGAACAAGCAGTTTCAAAAACAGTGAGAATAGGGGTTTCTACAGTGCTATCAGAGCGGTTTCCTCCCAACCTGAGGGTTTGGGATTCATATGCAGCCACAGGAGGTTAGGCCTCACAGATATTATACTCACAGGAGAGCTTTGATTGACAGGGAACAGGGATTGTACAGGCAACCGGGTACCATGGCTGACAGAATGGAGATTCCTCAAAACCCTAGGGATAATGATGATGCAGAGGTCTTACATACTCTCAGAGATCTCCGGACAGGCCAACAGCAGGTAACTGATGTATTACAGCAGTTGACCATGGCAATCCATAGGATTGGTTCACCTAGGAGACCATCACCATGACGTGATGAGGCTAGGAGTGATGCAGGTTCACGGAGGATACCCAGGACTGTGTCACGGACAGTAGATAGGCCTACCCGTCCGACTTTTGTGAGACAGGAGCCCGATGGGCCTATGGCAGATGAGGAGCCTGAGGCAGTGTTTGCTAATATTCTTATGGCAGCGAATGACGAGTGGGAGTTATTGACCCCAGAGGTCAGAGAGAGGATTACTTTTGACAGGTTTATCACACAGAGGCGAGAGCATTACAGGAACAGGCTGGATAGGAGGCCTAGGCATCAGAATGGTGACCTGAAGCATGCCACAAACAAGCTCACATTAGCTATGTTTGACGGCAGTGGTAAGGTTACAACTCAGACTTTGATTAGTAAGTTGGATACTTTCCTTACATTGCGTCCCATGGCAGAGGAGGACGCTATCAGATATGCTACCTTGCACCTTGAGGGAGTAGCTTACGATTGGTGGCATCATGGGATGGTGACACTTTAGCACGATCGTATCACCACTTACCAGGAGTTAGTAGACAGATTGGTGGAACAATTCGACAAGAAGGATCCTGAGTCTTACTTCAGAGACTTGGCACAGTTGAGACAGGTTGGTAGTTTGGAGACCTACATAGGAGACTTTCGGCGGTTGTCCGTGATGGTTCCCAACATATCAGAGAGGCATCTAGTTGTGCTCTTCGTTGAGGGATTGTTGGAATCCTTGAGAGGTTGGATCAAGGCATTTGATTCTCTTTGACTACAGGAAGCTATGAGGAAGGTACGCAGCATGGAACTCGGAGCACCATCCAGCAAGTTCAACTCCAGAAATACTACTTCCTTCAGGGACAATAAGGGATTTAATAAGAATAAGGAGAGATCTGATTTTAAGAGTGACTCAAAGGGTAAATCAGCAGCACCCTTGGATCGTGAGGCTCTTAATGATTCGCGCAGGAAGAAGCTTTGCTTCTACTGCAAAGGTCCCTACGATGCTAACCACGATTGTCCTTTGAGGTCTAAGGGTAAGGCCAATAGAGTAATGTGGGCTTATTACGAGGGTTCGGAATCTGAGAGTTCCGAACAGCAGGAGAGTTCTGAGGAGTCAGAATCAGAGGCTTCAGAGCCTAAGGCAGAGGTAGAGTCAGAGCTCCAAATTCAAGAGGCACGGTTGTCTAGTATTCAACAGGAGGGTTCTTTTAGACTTCGGGGAGTTTTGGCGGGTCAAAGGGTCATCACCCATCTTGACATAGGAGCCACCCACAATTTTATTGATGCTAGATTTGTGGAGAAACGGGGACTCATGTCCGAGGAGTTTGAGGGCATTCGGGTTAAGGTGGCTGATGGTTACACTCTCAGATGTGACCGTATGATTAGGGATCTTCCCTTGCGCTTGAATAATTATGAATTCAAGGCTGATTATTACGTGGTGAATATGGGAGATATTGATTTAGTTTTGGGCATGAAGTGGCTTCATTCCCTTGAGGAAGTCACACTTCGTCTCAAAGACATGGAGATTCGGTTTGATGTGGATGAGAAGACTCATATCCTGAAGGCCATTCGGGACAGTAACGTCAGGACTATTTTCTTCTGATGGATGGAGAGACTTATGTGACATGACATGGTTGAGTGGGCTGCCGAGTGCACTTTGACATCTATACAGGAGGGACAGCATAAGGCCGAGTATCATCCTAACATTCAGCTGTTGAGAGTTAAGCATGAGAAGGTTTTCAGTGATATTCCACCAGGGAGACCTCCAGACAGGGGTATTGAGCACATCATAGAGCTTGAGGAGGGCGCTAAGCCCGTCATGATTACTCCTTACAGGCATCCAAAGCGGCTTAAGGATGAGATAGAGAAGACTATCAAGGAGCTGCTTGCTATGGGTCACATTTGACCAAGTAAATCACCATTTGCTTCTTCAGTTGTCCTAGTGAAGAAAAAAGATGGTACAGTTCGTATGTGCATCAATTACAGAGTCCTGAATAAGAGGACCATCAAAAACAGGTACCCCATACCTCGTATAGATGAGCTTATTGACGAGCTCCATGGTGCTTGTTATTTCACAAAGATAGACTTGAGATCTGGATATCACCAGATTAGAGTCCATGAGCAGGTTGTTGAAAAGACTGCATTCCGTTGTCATTGTGGACACTTCGAGTTTGTGGTGATGCCATTTGGGCTAACCAACGCTCCAGCGACATTCCAGTCCACCATGAACAGGGTCTTCCACTCACATCTGAGGAGATATGTACTTGTCTTCTTCGATGATATTCTGATTTACAGTAGGACTTGGTAGGAGCATTTGGCTCATCTCGATACAGTACTCAGCATTTTGGAGAGGGAGTCTGTAATGTCCCCTTCTCGAGCGTGATCTTTCCAGTGACCGTTAGCCTATTCTAGAGACCCATAGGCTATTCGGAAGGTGAAATTAGGGTTTCATGTTTTGAAGGATGCTCTTGCTTGAGGTTGGTTGTTTCAATGGCAGATTCTTTCTGGGTTTTCAGAGAGCTTCGCAGTGATATGTTGTTCTTGGCATTTTGAGCAATTTCAGGAATTTACTATTTTTAGTAAATTCTATTTCTGGCAGTGGTCCTGTTGGTTGCGGCTCGGTTGGCTTTCCATTTCAGACTGATCAGCTGGCTTACTCATTTTTGGCTCAGGGGCATAGCTGGAGAGAAGTCGAATTATTCTAATTAAATCATGTTTTAATGTTATATTTTAACATTGACCCCCTTGGCCTAGCAACTTCACTTTAAGTTGTTTTAAAAGATGTTCTTTATGGGTGGGCGCCTCATTGAAGGAATTAATTATATTTCTTAATGAAAGATTTAATTCAAGCATAAGTTGGACGCCAACTTCAAGGAAAAGATTAAGTTTATAATTAAAGTCAAATATTGCTTGGGAAAGTGGGACGCCATCTATTGGAGGATTAGGGTTTGACTCAAGAAAAGAAGATTAGGGTTTTGAGAAGGTCAACTGGAAATTATAAAAGGAAGCCATTGGTTCTGATTTCAGCATCTTTTGTCTACAGGAATGTTATGCTGCCGGATTGGCTTTGGGATTGCTTCGAGGAATGAAAGCCTCCTAGCTTGGCATTGCTTCTCGCTTGAAAGATAGCGACTAGTGGTGAGATAGTGTAGTTTGTGAGATTTGTATTGGGATTTGTGCATTGCAGTCAGTGTGTAGCTTTGTAGATCAGATTTATGCATGTTAGTGAATTTCTAGAGTTGCATATTCTTCATAGCAGATTGTTATTTTTATTCATAAGTCAAAAGATACAAAAAGAATAGTTCTGGGTATTGTCTAGATCTCATTGTCAATGAAGGGCGTACCTTTTCCCAAAGTTGCAGATTTTTTTGTAGAGTCTTGAATTTTTAAAAGGAAATCGCCCCTCTTGCTGGGCCGTACCATTTGCATTCCTTGGGACTTGTGCCATTAATTAATATCAGCATTTGGAGTCAGTTTTATGTGCCAATCTTGGGCGCCATCTTATTGGGATCATATTGCATTTCGTCTCGTGAAAATTGATTGAGTTTGGAGTGAGTTGTGAGTGAATCTGTGAGTTTCAGGGCTGCTGTTCATGCAAGCGGAAAACGGGACTGTCATAAATCAGATTATCAGGTTGGCCTTAATAGTAGAGTTTCTGATCAAAGCTTTATTATTCGTTGAAGGAAATTCAATATAAATTGTTGCAGCTCTATTTACATCTTGATTCACATTGATAGCAAGGCATTATCTATCATATTGTAAGCTGACAGTAGTACTGACAGCAGTTGTTAATCTTGCTTTATCATGATTTGTAATGCTCATCCTTACATTATGTAATTGCAATTGTATTCCTTTCACCTCCGCCCTATGGTAGCTCCTTTCCCACTCCGGGTCAGAAAGCACATTCTGGGTGTTGAGTTACTTTCAGCATTCTCGCTTATTTTCCGTAATTGCATTGTAATTCTTAGCATCTCCGTCATATGGTAGCTCCCATTCCATCTTGGTTTGGAAAGCACATTCTTGACGTCGAGTTATTTCAGCTTATTAGATGATAGGGATCCTCTGACCACATGCCCGTCGTTCGCCGACACATTCTTGGTTAGAGTTTTTGTATAAGCATTTCAATTCAGATCCTCTGACCAATGCTCACACCTTGCCCACATCGGGATCCTGGTGTACATTTGGTTAGAGTTGTTTTAGCATCGTTTTGGTTTAGAGCTAACCTTAACGGGTGTGTTTGTTTGTAACTTGCAATTGAAAAAAAAAAAAAATTGGCTCGGAATATTTCAGAGTCCTTGTACGCCAAGGAGTCCAAGTGTGATTTAGGGATGACTGAGTTGTTATACTTAGGCCATATCATCAGTGCAAAGGGAGTCTTGATGGATCCTGAGAAGATCCGTGCTATCGTAGATTGGCCTACTCCAGCGAACCTTACACAGCTGCGAGGATTCCTTGGGTTATGCGGTTTCTATCGCAGATTTGTGAATAGTTATTCACGCCATGCAACACTTATGACGGATTTGTTGAAAAAAGGTGCATTCTGTTGGACTCCTGAGGCACATGAGTGTTTTGTGAGGTTCAAGGAGCTGATGACTACGTGTCTAGTGTTAGCACTGCTAGATTTTACGAAGCCTTTTGAGCTTCAGTGTGATGCTTCTGGTGAGGGCATTGGAGCGGTGCTTATGCAGGACAAGCACCCGATTGTTTATGAGAGCAGAAAACTCAGAGGACCAGAGAGGCTTTACAGTATTTATGATAAGGAGATGCTGGCCATAATGCATGCCTTGGCCAAATTCAGGCAATATCTCGTGGGTAGCAAGTTTTGTATTAAAACTGATCACAATAGCTTGAGGCATTTCCTGGGGCAGCGAGATTTAAATGACCGTCAGCAGAAGTGGGTGAGTAAGTTACAGGCATATGACTTTGATATCACCTACATCAAAGGTACCCAGAATGTTGTGGCTGACGCTCTCTCACGCCGGCCTTATCTGAGTTCTATGGTACATATTGCAGAGGACTGGAGGCATTTGATTGTGGCAGAGTATGCCAAGGATACTTGGGCATCTGGTATTGTTGAGGGATCGATGGTGGATACCAGGTACACACTTGTGAATGACTTGATCATTTACAAGAACAGGATTTTCTTGATCACGGGATCTGAGATGAAGAACACCATTATGCGAGCCTTTCATGATTTACCCACAGCAGGGCATCCCGGGTACTTCAAAACATACAGACAGATTCGGGAAATGTTTACATGGAAGGGTCTTAAGACAGATATTCTTCAGTATGTGGGTGAGTGCCCTGTTTGTCAGCAGAACAAGCGGGAGAACACGTATCCAGCAGGATTGTTGGAGCCACTTCCGATTCCTGATAGGAAGTGGGAATGCCTGTCGATGGATTTTATTACGGGTTTGCCCAAAGCCCAGGGACGTGATTGCATATATGTCGTTGTGGATCGGCTGATGAAGTATGCCCACTTCTTCCCGATCACCACCACTTACACAGGTACACAGGTAGCAGAGGTCTTCTTTCGTGAGGTTTTCAGATTACATGGGTTGCCTCGGAGCATAGTTAGCGACAGGGATAGTCGGTTCCTGAGTCACTTCTGGAAGGAGGTGTTCAAACTTTGTGGGACTGAGCTTACACCGAGCACCAGTTACCACCTGCAGACCGATGGTCAGACGGAAATAGTGAACAAATGGGTGGAAAGCTACCTCAGGAATTACATTGCAGGGCTGCAAAAGGCGTGGGTCAGGTGGATATATTTGTGCGAGTATTGCTACAATACTACTTTTCACATGACCATTCAGATGTCCCCCTTCATGGCGTTGTACAGTTATGAGGCGCCTAGTTTTCTGGATTTGCTACTGAGTGACAGTAGAGTGCCGAGTGCTGGAGGTTTATTGTAGGAGAGTCAGGACACTATGAGGGCTCTGAAGGAAAATATTGCTAAGGCACAGAATCAGTAGAAGCAGTATGCAGATCAGAAGAGAACAGAGAGATATTTTGAGGTGGGAGACATGGTATATCTCATGCTGCAGCCCTACTGTCAGTCTACTCTTAGGAAGAGTGGTTCGGAGAAGCTTAAGCCGCGGTATTATGGTCCTTTTAGGATTCTCAGGCGTGTTGGAGAGGTGGCTTATGAGCTAGAGCTTCCGGTGGATAGTAAGGTCCACAATGTTTTTCATGTGTCACGTCTCAAGAAGGCGTTAGGACATCGTGTGGTACCTTCAACAGTATTACCTCCCTTAGATGATGAGGGAAAGTTGATCTTAGTTCCTGAGTCGATCCTGGAGTACAGAGAGAGATAGTTGCGCAGGAGGACTATCAGGGAATATTTGGTGAAATGGAGAGATTTACCAGTGGAGGATGCTACGTGGGAGAGTGAGGAGATTTTGCAGCATCCGGAGTTGAGATTGCTTGAGGACAAGCAATTTCAGGAGGGGCGGACTGTAATGTCCCCTTCCAGTTGACATCTCTCAGTGTTTAAGATTAGCCTATTATGTGACCCTCGTAGGTTGATGGGATGGATAGAGGGTCTTGTTGGAGCTTGGCTTGGCTTCAGTTGTCAGAATCTACCAGTTTGGCTTTCGTTCGAGGTCGTTCGGACATCATTTGCTTGACTTGCTATTTTTAGTAAGTGGAGACACTCAGCAGAGCACCCCTGCTATTTTTAGCAGTATGGTTTGGTCGTATGCGGATTCAGTCACTTATCATCTGGCTTCAGACGGTTCATCGTTTGGACTTGTTATGAGAGAGATATTAATATTTGTTTGTTAAAATGAATATTAATTAATTAAAGGATTATATTATAAAGTTATAATATAATTAAATATTATAACTTAAGTGACTTAAAGGAAGGGGTCGACCAACATGAAGAAGGGGCCACTTTTCAATTATATTTTATAATTAAAAGTGCGTTCGAGACTTTGGGAAAATTAAAAGAAGAATTCGAATTTTATTTAAATGATGCTTTTTTGAGAAAAGTCGACCCTCTTGAGAATATAAGGGTTTTCATTGTGAAGAAAGAGGATTATGTTATGAAAATCGACTTTGAACAATTCTTCCTTCAGAGAACGGAGCCAAGGGTTTAAGTTATCTATCTTGCATTGGAGAACGAGCCATCTTCAGTGTTGCAGTTCAGAGGCTGTGAAATATCAGCTGATTTATTGCTTATCAGAGAGGTAGCTTCATTCAGAGGTTATCACAGAGCTTATTCCGAGATTACATCTTCAGAGTTTGAATTCGGAAATCACTGGACAGAGAGATATTCTTGGGTGGCTAATTTGGCTTCAAATCTGGCATCTTTCCAAGGCCGTACGGGTTTCTTTATTGATGTTGCAGATCCGTACCTTTTTGCTGCTGGGCAGTACCCTCAAGTACAAGCCGTACTCTCAAGTACAAGCCGTACTCTCAAGTACAGGCCGTACTTTTCAGTCTTGGGCAAATCGCCTTATTCTTTTGCTTTCTGACTTCACCTTTTTGGGCGCCTACACCTCTGGATCCTTTTGCAAGCATCTGGCGGAGGGAGAAATTATTTATGACGGCCGTACAAAATCTACTTCATTCTGGAGCGCCTGTAATCAGCAAATCAAGTTTTTAATTAATGTGATCAGCTTTGCCTTTTAATTTGCATATTAGGGTTTGAATTTTTTAAACACCGTGAAAGTGTAATAAAACTATTGGCTATCGATTTGGAGATTCAATTCTGTCAGTTTTCAGCTTATAGAATTTATTTTAGATTTTTGAAGCAATTTCTTTCAAAATCGCATTTCTTCTGTTATTGCAAAAAAAACACAAAAAAATCAAAACACTCAAAAACAAGCAAAAACAAGCAGTTTCAGAAACAGTGAGAATAGGGGTTTCTACAATACTTCCCTTGAAGAAATGGTGGCCACGCAAAGGTTTGAAAGAGAGGAAGAACATTAATGGCCAAAATTATAGGTTGCTATTGGCTTGTTTTTTGTTTCTTTAGAGAAATCCAAGGATGGCTTTGATGCTTTCTTGAAAATAATTATTTTACTATAGAGGAACCCAAGAAAGTTGTCTTTGTCTAATCACTATAGATGATAACAAGGAGGAATGCCATCCCACACATGATGCTTAAATGTCCTTAACTTCCTACTTTTGGATTCGATTTAATGTCTCCTCTAGTTATCATAAGGGATTTGATATTAAAAGTAGATAATACCCAAAGATAGTTATGGTCTCAAACACAAGGATTTTAAGTTTTGAGACATTATTTTTGCAAATATTTCTCAATTATAGTGTAAGAACTTTATGCTTTAAAGGGGACCAATTTCAAATAGCTTAATAATGCCTTTGTCATCATACTTCATGATCACTTACCCAATTACTTGTTCAATAATAGAGAAATTGTAGACGTGTGCCTCAATCAGTCATAAAGATTATTATACCCCAAGTATTCATCATTGATGAAAGCCCTAAACTCAGATTTAGAAACCTTGATAAGTAAAAACACTTGTAGGGAAATAATACTAACTATGACTTAAGATCATCAATCTCTCATGTTTACAAACTTTAAAGCATGTATTATAATGGACTCAATAAAAGTGGGGATGTATATTATAAATTCTAATTTATTACAGACTTTGTGAAGATTTGATGAGCACATGGTTATACTGAGAGGCGGGCAGGGGGGCAAGGAGGGGGGATGAATCAGTATATTACAAACTTTTACTTTTCAAACTCAATCAATTACATCAACTACACATATGCAAGATCTAGCAATGAAGAACACAAAGAGAACAGACGATTTACGTGGAAACCCTTGTGGGAGAAAACCATGGCAAAATATTGCTTATATATATATATATATATCTTCTTGTTGTTGTTGTAGGCTCCAACCTACTGCTAAGTACTCCAATCTCTACACAAACTGAGCTCCAACCTTGAAGAGGCTCCAACCTCTATTTGATAGGCTTCAATCTACTTGATTCTTCAATGCTGATATGATAAACTCCTTCACCAAATCTGATTTAAATATTATCACTCTCTTCCTTCTCAAATCTGATTATCATCATGCACTAATCTTTCTCACAAATCTGATTACAAACCACACAATATACCTTTCTCAAATCTGATCACAGTTCACACAATAAACTTGTCTCACAAATCTGATCACGAATTACAAGTCTGATCACTATCATGCACTCTTTCTTTTCACAAATCTGATCACTATCATGTACTTATTCTTTTCACAAATATGATCCAAATCATGCACACTTCTCTTTTATTAATCTGACCCAAACTTTGTCAATATCTTCCTTCAAACTTGGTCACTATGTATATCAATTTTTCTTTATAAATCTGCTCATATCTTTTTCATTCTATCACACATAGTTTCTTGATTCTTCTAGAATAGATCAGAATTGCTCTTCATTTTTTTTGTGCCTCTTTTTCTTTATATCTACTCTTTTACTCAGAAATTATTCAGTATATTCTTGTCTTGAAAAACTCATCTATTCTCCCTTAAATACAATTCATTTGTTTCTTTGAATCTAGAGACACACCACTTCAATTTCCAAGAGATGCAACTTTAGGAGGGACAATTTGCTTAAAGGAAGGTGACTTTTCAAGAGGGTTGACCAGATAAAGGATTTAAATCATTTTAATCTTCTCAAAGGAGGCGACACATTTGAAGGGTCAGCCTCATTTAACCTTAATTAAATCTGTTTTAATTTCTCCTCTTATTACATATAAATCGCTGCCTTTTTAATCATCTTTACTCACTATATATATTATTCATTGCTGCTTTGTAGTGATATATTTGTTTATGCTTTATTAGTCGATATTCACTAGTCTTCATCATCATATTAACTTGGGCAATTAAATCATTTTTATATACCTTTGAACATATGCCAAAGAATGGTCGGCGTAGTAAATTTTATTTATTTTTAATTTCTCTAATAGCATTGACTCCACAATGAGGGTCATTCTTGATTATATGACTTTATGCTGCCATTGGTAATCACATTTTGTAGGAATATTAGTCACTGCTCCTCATTTTAAATCACTGCATCTCTTTGAAAATCTCTTTGTAAAACATAATTGTTGCTCCTATTGTGACCTTTTCACACATCGCCCCATTCAAAATGGGGACCCCCTAATTTTTGCTCCATTTTGGTCTTTTGGCTTTGGTTTTGTCTCTCTCTCTCTTTCTGTCTCTTTTCGTTGTCTGCCTTTCGGGGATGTGCCCGTTTGACGTGAAATTTTGGCTAAGTCTGAGAATTAGGGTTTGTACTTTTCGGGTCAATTCGAAGTCAAATGGAGTGAATAAGTTGGAATCTGAGCTTCACATTGCAGTCAGTTAGCTTCCAACAGGTTCCTAGCTAAATTTCAGTGAATTTGACAACTTACTATTTTTAGTAAGTGTTCAGTTCAGGGAGTTCTCTTAGCATTACTGAAGCTCTGATCATTACACTGCATCCATAACACATCAAGCTGCTCGTCTTCAAATTTTGAGCTGAAACGAACAACTTTCTATTTTTAGCAAATACAGCTTCTAAAGCAGATTTTAGGGTTTATATGCAAAGTTTTTCAATGCATGTCTAGAGATTCTTTCTGGGTTTTTTGAGACCTACACGATGATATAACATGCAAAATGAGACAATGACTTTCAGAACTCAGCCTTCAGAGGCTATTTTTAGGGTTTGCATGTTGAAATTTTCTTTGCATGTCTGAACATTCCTTGTGGGTTTTTCGAGGGCTTCTCAGTGATGTAACATACAAACCAGGATCAAGACTTTTTCAGAAGCCATCTTCAGAGGCTATTTTTAGGGTTTGCATGCAAGGCTTTTCGGTGCATGTCAAGTGATTTTTTATGGGTTTTTCAAGAGCTACGCAGTGATGTGACATGCAAAGCGAGATGGTCACTTTTTAGAGAATTACTATTTTTAGTAGGTCCATTCCGGCAGCTGCCCAACACATCAGTATCACAAACAAAGCAAAGTGCAACAAAAACGAAGTTAAACGGAGGTCATTTGATACACATGCAAGTCAAATTAGGGTTTCCAGCTTCGGGACCCAAAATGAGGGGTAAAATGCTAGAATTTTCGAAAACTGGTGTATCCCATTGCGATTAGTATCTTTCAAGCTATTCACCAGTAAAATTTGAAGGCAATCGGAGCATTTACTATTTATAGTAAAGCGTTCCAGAAATAGGCTATAAATAGTAAATCAGCAACAAGTGCCAGTGTGAATGGGCAAGTCTACTGATGAGGGTCACGTCATTCAAATTTCAAGACAAACGGAGTTGGGGAAGTATCAAAGTCAGGCAGTTGCTATAAATAGTAAACCACCTTCAAAAACATACTATAAATAGCAGGTCAGCTCGAGATGGCAGTGTGAAAAACTAACTAGGTCATGAGGATCCTGTGGTTAAAATTTCAAATCAATTTGAGCTTTAGAAGAGGGAAAACCTGGAACTTACTATATATAGTAAGTATTGAGCTGGCAGAAGGAATGAGGAAAAGAAGTTTAAGTCTGGAGTTAAGTCCTGCAGGACCCCCTAAATGCGCCCTCACTTAGCTGGTGATGGAAAAAGTTTAAGTCTGGAGTTAAGTCCACCTCCACCCTGAAAAGGCACCCATCTTCAAGCCAAGGTGATGAAATTGTCTAAGTCTGAATCTCGTCCTGCTCACCCCCTCAAATGCACCCAAAATGACTGGCAGAAGGTTGAAAATTCTAAGTGATGAAGATAAGTCCACCTCCATACCTCAAATGCGCCCAAGGAAGAATTAGCTGGGGAAAAAGTTTCTAAGTGTTGAGTTCATCCTGCAGATCCCTAAAAATGCGCCCACTTCATAAGGAGATGTTTAAAAAAATTCTAAGTGATGAAGATAAGTCCACCTCCTACCCCCCAAATGCGCCCACTTCAAGATGAAGGTAAAGGAAAGACAAGGCATGAAGTTAAATCCTCTTACACTATCAAAATGCGCCCATGCTTGAAGAAGAGTCAAAGAAGTCAAAGGCGTGAGGGCTAAACTTCCTTCTCCACCCTTTGAAAGCGCCCATGAAGTCATGACCTATGCTAGGCGTTGGAAGTGTTAAATCCTCCTCCATGTGTGAAATGCGCCCAAGTGAAGGTAAAGATGGAGGGAAGTTACCAAGGCGTTGATGTCAAACAAGGTGAAGATGGGTAAAAAATTGCTAAGGCGTGGTTAAATCCTTCACCATAGCCTAAATGCGCCCAAGTCTAAGGTGGCTAAGGAGGGTGTAAAAGTTAATTCCCTCTCAACATGCTATATGCGCCAAGGTGCAAGGTGAGATGAATAAAAAATGACTAAGGCGTAATCCTCCTCCACATGTGAAATGCGCCCAAAGATGTTGGAGGTGATGGCTTTCTAAAAGGAAAATAATCCAAGTATTGAAGTTAATTCCTCCTTGGTACCTATATGCGCCCATGCTAGAAATGATTGAATATTTTTCTAAGTGTAAATATTTAAATTCCACCTTCCTTAGAAGAAATACGCCCAAGTTGATGGAGGAGATGAAATTTTCAGAGGCATGAATAAAATTGGTAGTGGACATGTCAGAAGGTGCCAGCTCCATGAAGTTGATGAAATTTGTCAAGGCCAGGCAAGAAAGTACGCCCAAAGATGAAGAATGGAAATAAATTTGATGGAAAAATATTTTTCTAAGGTTTAAAATTCAAAAATTAAATGTACCCCTTCGTTTGTAGACCCATGGATTCGACGCTTTCTGAAGGGAATTTTCTTCTGGGTATCGAGCATCTTCGACAAGGAATGGATTTTAAAGTCTTCCACGGCTCGCCAAGGATTTCGAGATGAAAATTTTGATCGACACTTGAATAATGAATTTTCCTAAGGAAAATTTAAAAATTTTCTAAGGTAGAAGGAATAAAATGTGTTGTTGAATTAAAATGCCTAAGATGATGAATTTGAAGTTGATTGACTAGATGATTTTGATCAAAATTGAAGTTAAATTTTCTCAAGCAAGAGATGGATGAACTCAAGTGTCGGACTTCAGCTGGTGAAGTGAATTTCTTGAAGATGCAGTTGAAGTTAGAAAAATGAATTAAAAATGCTAAGTACGCCTTGACCAGTGAAGTGAATCTTTTGGAAATTCTGGAAGGTCAAATATTCCTGATGCCGGATGCCAAGTGTTGTTGCTGTCAGAGAAGCGAAATTCAAATTCCTGCAGAGGAGTAGTGGAAATTTAATAAACTGGCTAAAGATAGCTTCTTCTAGAATTCGACTCAGCTATTTGAGCTATGAAGTTTATTCATTTTTCTCCATCAGCTGAAGAAGTACGACTTAAGCTCTGAAGTAAAGATTGTAGTGCAAGTGAGTAGTTGAGTATTGAAGAAGTTCAATTTGCAGTAGAAGAGGAAAGTTTGAAGCTGAACTTTGAAGAGTGCGAAATTTGAAGAAGTCTAAGTGGCTGAAGTGAAGTTGCTGAGGCTTGCTTGGAAAAATTTCTAAGTCTTTCTAAGTTCGAAGTTGCTAAAGAAGTGTTGAGGTTTGAAGTTAGAATTGCATGCTGAAGCTCCTCATTTTTCAAAAGTTGACTGGCAGCCCCAATGTGATTTTATTTTCTAAGTTAAATATCTAATGGCTATTTGTTATTTTGCAGGATGGCTGAAGTAAGAGCAATTGACAGAGCTGTTATTAAGAAGCTGAGCAAGTCTTTCCTACCGGAGTCGAAATTCTCTTCGAAGTTGGGCAAGTTGGTTGACACGAATTTGGGCTCTTTCAACATGGAGGCTTTCAAAAGTCGAATGATGGGAGTTGGAAGCCATCGTCCTTTGATCACATCTCACAATATTGTTCGAAGTGGACTATATGCGGCTGCTGGTTTTCCACCGGCAATTCAGTGTCCAGAGCTAATTATGGAGTGTGCTAACTACTACGACCCTGATCACAGGTCTATTGTCTCACCTGATGGTAGATTGTTCGCCAACCTCACTCCTGTAGCCATCGGTGAAGCATTTGGAATCCCATCACATGAGAAGATGATTTACAAAACGAGAGAACGTGCCGAGCGTATGTATTCTTCAACATTCGAGAGATGTGCTGACATGATCAATGCTCGCTGGATGAACAAGCCCAAGCCCTCTTGCACGAAATTGCCGAAGCAGATAATATCAAATGATTTGAAGCAGGAATATTGTGAGCTGATCATGATGCTCAACAGGGTTGGAGGCTGCCCTCAAGCATTTATCTTTGAGCCTTGGATGTTCTATTATATCAACCTCGTATTGGAAGGCAAAAAACATATCAATTGGGCGGTGATGATTAGTGACAATTTGCATGAGCAGCTCCAGAGTTTGAGGAGGATGAAAACATTTTACATGGGCTCATATATCGTCTACATGTTGGCTCGTATGACGAAGTATAGAGGAAAATCCTACAAGGAGCCAATTGGATGTGGCTCTCATCAGTTCAAGATCCATGAGGCTTGTCCACAGCTGCACCTGACAAGCATGTCCAATTACAAGCGAGTCAATGATGCCTTCACCATGCATATAACGAGATCACTTTAGCAAAGAACCCATCACAAGATCTCAAAGGAAGCTCAAGAATTAATAGAAAGGTATGGGTGCTGGTTTATTCAGTTTCTGAAATTTACTTATATCAGGCTGCAGGGATTTTCTTCATACCCATATAGATTGCCCAAGTACCCAACAAATAGAATTTTGATGTTAGAGATATCTAGGCAACACGTTGCCTATGATAAGATTCAGAAGAGAAAGAAGAAGGGAGGACTTGACTTCCCAATCATCATGGGGAATTTAGATGAAGTGTGTCCTTCACTTCAGGCAGCCAGGGAAGCTGAAAATGAGCTTCAGTTCTTCCACTTTTCTTATCACACCAGCAGGCAGTATTACGATCCTCATAGGAATATTAGATGGATACTGTTAGAAGAGTTTGTGCATAAGGCAAATATTGAGGATTACTGGGCTAATACATTGGATGAAGTTGAAGTTAGAAAGAGGATGTTCTCGAGGCTACCGTTGAGCATGATTAGGGAGTGTGAAATTATTCCAGTACCAGACTAGGTGGACGAGGACATGAACGTTCTGTAATGTCCCCATTTTTAGCTCTACACTTTTCAGTGATTGATGGCCTTTTCCCGGTGTGCTGTCGGTCAGTCAGAAGCAGAATTAGGGTTTCCGGCTGCTTGATGGGTTCTTTTGAAGATTCAAGGGTTTTCATATTGGAGTTTGGATGTTTGGATTCTGGTTTCCTTCTAGGTTTTCAGAAGGCTTCGCAGAGATGACATGCAACTGCGTCGGGCAACCTTTCCGGACTTACTATTTTTAGTAAGTTATGACGGCTACATCCTGGAGTTTGGGATTTTGGATTGCGGATTCTTTCTGGGTTTTCAGAAAGCTTCGTAATGGTGTCGCATGCCCTTTGATCCGAGCAACTTTCCAAATTTACTATTTTTAGTAAATTCTATTTTTAGCAGTGGTCCAATCAGCATCAGCTCAGCAAGCTTTCCTCTTCTGGCAGTTCAGTTGGTAATATTGATTTTGGCTTTAAGGTGCTCATTTTGGAGAGATAAGTTATTTTAAATTAATAATGTTTTATTTTCATCTTATGATCCCTTGGCCTAGTGTTACAACTTCAAGTTGTTTTTAAAAGGGGGACTTTGAGGGTGGTCATCTCATGAGGAATTATTTTAATATTTCTAAAGGCCAAAATTCAGCTAGAGGATTTGGACGCCAACTTTGAGGGAGATATTATTTTATTAAAAGATTTATTTTTGCTCTTAAAAAAGGGACGCCACTCTTGGAGGGAAAATGAAGTCAAATTCAAATTGGAAAAAGGGCGCACTTTCTAGAAGCATCTAGAGATTCTCTACTAAGTCTATAAAAGAAGGCCTTCTCTCTTCATTTTATCATCTTATGACTTGAGTAATGTTATGCTGCCGAAATGGTATTGGGATTGCTTCGAGGAATGAATGCCTCCTAGCCTTGGCTCGACTTCTTGCTTGAAAGATAGCAACTAGTGGAGAGTTAGTTTGTAGTTGAGTGGATTTTGTAGTGAGATTTTTGCATTGTAGTAGTTATTTTGCATTTGTAGTTCAATTTCTAGCATGTTAATGAAGTTCTGGAGTTGCTGATTTAGTATAGCTGCATGTTGTATTTGCTCATAAGTCAAAAAATAAAAATATATTCGTTCTGGGTATTGGCTAGAACCATTTCTATGCCCTAGGCGCCCATTTGTGCAAATTTTGGTGATTTATAATGAAGAATCTGATTTTATCTTGTTGGTAGAACATTTCTAGAGGCTGTACCATTCTGTTCCGCCTGGCAAGTGTTTAGAAAAAAAAATACTTCAATTTGTCAGTTGTTTCTTTGTCTAGTCTTCATTGTCATCATCCTAGCATTCGTTTGCATCAAGTCTCATGTCATTCTGACAAGTATTGAGTGAGTTGTGAGCATTTTAGTGGATTCTAGGGTTGCTGGTTATGCATTTCAAGTTGCTGTTTTGTCATATCAGATTTTGGAAAGTGCATTTTTGGTGAAGGTTTGGTGTTAGGAAGTCTTACTAAGCTTGGTGGAGGTCACATTTACTATTGCAGCAATTGAAGAGATTCTAATCCTTGTTCTTGCAGGCATTCTCTATATTATTGTAAGTTGAACAGTAGTACTGTCAGCATTTCTTCTCATCATTCTCATCATGCTTTGTAATTCCCACTGAATAAGTGGAAGAGATTGGCTTGCCGCCTATTTACAGTTGGTTTGCATTGTAGTTTCTTAGCATCTCCGCCCTATGGTAGCTCCATTCCCACTTCGGGATTGAAAGCACATTCTGGGTGTTGAGTTTACTTTCAGCACTTGTAGTTGGTAGGGATCCTCTGACCATATGTTCGTCCATCTTGGACACATTCTTGGTTAGAGTTACCTTTCAGCACGCATTGAGATCCTCTGACCATATGTTCGTCCATCTTGGGCACATTCTTGGTTAGAGTTACCTTCAGTTGCAATTTGTTTTAAGGCACTGACGATCCTCTTGCCATATGACGGCCTTCTCTTGTTGAAATTGAGTGCGCATTCTTGGCAACGAGTTATTTGTAACTGCTGGTTTGATTGAACTCACTCTAACGGATTCTTGTTGTTGAGTTGTAAAATTGAAAAAAAATTGGCTCGGCATATTTCACGTTCTCCATCCAGATTATGAGGCAGTGAGAGACACGCCACTTCCACTCCCAGATTGGTCAGAGCCGGAGATTGCAGATTTGGACACACTTTGTATACTAGTCCTGACATTCACCAGAGCATGGGTCGAAAGACATGTGAGCAGGTTGAAGAGTAGGTGAATTCCGTTGACCTACAATTTGATGGGAGATCATAGGATGCTGACTGCCAGCAAGAAGAAACAGGTTACTCGAGGTCTAAAATCTCGAAGGAAAGAGCCAGTTCAGCTGGAGCCTCCGAGAATTGTGGTAGAGTCACCTACGCCATTGGAGACACGTTCTCCAAGTATACAGGAGGTTTCATTATTTGCTGATCAAAGAAATGTATTGAAACAAGAGCAGGAATTGCATGAGGAAAATTAGCCACCACGAAGAGACTCAGTTGGCCAGAGTGTCAATGCACCCACTAGAGATGATCAACATGAAGGAGATGAGGACACTGCTATTGACACACACTTCTAGCGTGAGCTTGAGGCGGCTTTAGAGGATGATGCAGTTTTGGGAGATACTCAGCCCATAGAGGCCAATGAGCCTCACCAAAATGAAATTAGAGAAGAAGTTCGTGAAGAAGAAGCAGGAGATGAGCAACTGTTTGTTATACAGCAGGTAGTACCTGATTGGCTCAGGGATAGGATGAGGAGGAGCCCCAGTGAAGAGGCTGATCCAGCAGTCGAGATGGAGGAATTCTTGAGTCGGATCAGTGCACCTCCAACAAAGAAGAGAGCTAGGAAATTTTCGAAAATTTCAACAGATGAGGATGGCTCTCGCACCCTTCATGTGGCTGTGCCAAGGGTTGATTGTGATTGAGACGAGGCTGTTTCGGAAAATTATATGATCACTACTTTGGAGTTGGGTTGCCCCACAGGAGCACAGATTATTGAGGAGTGTGATAACTCCTATTAGGCACTTAAGGACAGATTGCTCAGGACTGAGGGCAAGTACAAGAAATTGAAGAAGGAGCATAAGACTTTGATTGGTTACATGCAGCATTTCTCTCGTCCTTGTGGGCAGGAAATTCCAGCACTTGAGCTTCTAACCGAGTTGTCTAGGGAATCAGTTAATGGCCTGGAGGATTTGAGGAAGATGGCACAGAAGGCAGATAAATGGGTTGCAGGTGTTCGTGTCGAGACAAAAAAGTTTATGGAAGATCTTGCTCATGCTTATCAGCAAGCTTCCAGCATTATGGCACGAATGGAGGCGGTTGATCAGGCTTGGAGTGATGCTCATGTCGATCAGAGCAAGGTTATTCAACGTCTGGAGGCCTTGATGCATACTCCCTTGCAAATGTTGATTGATGGAGGAGTAATTCAGGGGGGTGATAGGTATGATTTTGCTGGCTGGTACTCTTCAGTAGTCACAAGATGTGGGTTCTTTGATGCAACACACGCGGATTCAGCCAGAGTCAGGAAGGCTATGATGAACATTATTGATAGAGTCTTGAACACCTTGGAGGCGATCTTTGCTAGTAGGCTGAATTCTGATGAGGTGACTACTGATGGCTTGAGGGGTAGGCTACCACCTTTCTTCTTGGAGGTGAAGACTTTTGTGCAGAACGATTTTGAGAACACCTCAACTTTCTCCAGTATTATTCAGAATACTCAGGATGCCTTGGTTTGTGATGTCCCCTCGCTAGACATTTCTCGGGAACAGTGTGTTAGCCCTTTATTGGACCCTTGTGGGCTAGCCAGATTGGTTAGAGGGTCAGTGATACCTTCTGGAGAGTTTGATCGTTTTGGTTTTCAGAGCTTAGTGATTGGTTCACAGCAGGCGTTGGCATTTCAGGAGTCCACAGCTTCTGACGGCACGGGAATATTCTGAGTTTTGAGCGAGTTATGGAATTTTAAGTGATTAAGTTAATTATTTAACTTAATGCCTTTTTTATTAAAGTCACATCGACTTTAATATATTTTATATCACTTAAAATGTTCAAAAGGATATTTAATATTTTAATGACTTAAAATATTAAAAAGGTGCGCTCATGTATTAAGTGGAAACTATTGAAAAAGACTTAATACAATATTAAAAGATTTTAATGATTGAAAAAGGCGTATTTTTCTTGAAATGCGTGCCATTTGGGTATAAGGCATTTCTCTGGCAATAGAAAATCATCTTTGACAATTTCACTTTGCCTTGTGCTATTTTCTCCTATGCATTCTCCTGTGACCAGGGTTTGAACATTTTGTCCATTGAGGAACGATAACTCTTCAGTGTTGAGTGCTTTTGAGGCTGTGAAAGATCAGCTGAATTAGTACAGTTGAGGGCTTCACACAGAGGTTCTACAGATACAGACAGAGGTTTTATATATTCAGATTTCTTATTGTTTGCAAATAAATGAGGGTTTCTTCATCATGAGGCGTCCTCTCTAGCAATTCTTCAGTTGTCATCATTGTTTCTTCAGCAGTTGACTTGGCCGTACATTTGCCTTGGGTTTTGTGCTTCTCTGGAAAAGGCGTGTGAAGGAAATAACTAAAACGCCTTCCTTTTTGCTCTTCTTTGTGCTTCTACTTTGGCGTCTACTACTATCAGGCCATTGTATCTCATTTCTGAGAGGGAGAAACCAGATCTGGAGCTTGGGCGAGCTTATTTGCTTGATTTCTTCATTCCCGGCTGTCAAACTGGCAAATTCTTTAATTAAATAATCTGGAGCTATTCTGGTATGTGTATCATTTGCATTCTATTTGTCTCAATAAAATAATGCAATCTACACTCTCTTTCTGAAGCAAATAGTGTTAATTTTCATTTTATGAGCAATTATGATGTGCGCCCCTTCTCTTCTGTCTATCAAACATTCTCTAAAAAATTAAATAACACATAAAGACTTAAGAAAAATAAGGGTTTTGAGTTGAGAGCCAGCAGGGCTCATCACATGGTTGCTTGGAGAAAATCTTGTACACGTCATGGGCAGGCGGTCACAGTATTGGAGTTTCAGCTTGATCACATTCCGCCGATCTCAGTTCAGGAGGTTGAGGCTGTGCTCGCCAGATTCATTGATTTTGCAGCCAAGGAGAAGGAGAACGAAAATGCTCTTCTAGATGATGACCTTCTGGAAGACTGATTATGGGCATTAATTGCCTTTGCTATTTTGGGAGTTAGTGGGAATCTTTTGATTCATTTATTGTACCACTTCCCATTCTGGCTATTTTTAGGGTTAGGGCTGAGGTGGCTTAATCTAAGCCATTCATTTGATTGTAATCCGAGCCATCCATTGGACTTGGCTATCTATAAAAGGGGCATCCCCCCTCATTTGTTCTTCAGTAGAAATTAGATCATTAGACTAGAGATTAGAGATCAAAGACTAGAGCAGAGAGATAGTTTGATAGCTTAGCATAGTTTGGAGGAGAAGGAAAGTTTTCCTTTGAAAACTTTGTCAGAGATTGTTGTGAAAACTATCATAATAAAAAGAAGCTTTCATTGATGGTGAATTCGTCTTTGTTATGAGCAGCTAGCGAGATTTCTTCATTCCTTCGACTTCAAGTAGTAGCTTAGATTAGAGTAATTCTTATTTTCATGCAAGTAGGTGTTAGTTGTGGATTTGTGGTGTTAATCAAGGCAACTTCGTTTTAATCCATACCACTAGTAGCTTGCTGACGACAAGTTTGCCTTGTGTGGTCAACTGGAAAACATTACAAGCTGAATTTCAATTGAGATTCATGTGTTTGTATGCGTTGTCCTTATGGTACTTGCATGTTGAGTAGTAATCTGAATACCTTTCGCTACTCCCTTGAAGATTGCACCGATTTTGCTGAAGCTGTCCAACGTGAGGCAAGGCAAAATCTGGTTGAAGTCTGCTGAAATTGATCCTGCATCCCGTCTTTAGATAGAATTTAGATCTTCTAAACCCTGCACTCTTTTCATTTCAGTACAATTCTGGTTAGTTTTAGAAAAAAAAGTACCTCATTGCTAAATCATTCGCAAAGCACAAAATCCCCTTCCAATCATTAGCCTGTTGTCAGCTGCAAACCTTTTGAACAATTGTGTAAGTCCCCTCGTGTAAATAGCAAATCACAACGAACCGACTGAGGGTATTCCATAGCATTTTCAGAACCTTGGAGTTGAACATACGAACTTTTTGGCAATCTTAGCGTATGGAATTCTTTGATCAAAAGAGAATGGAGTAGCCTTCGGATACTTTGTTCTGCTGATTGGTGCGGTCACAAAAACCACATCAACAGCTCCTAAACGACAATCTCTTTGACAATCTCATCATTCTTTCTTAACACCAATCTCTTCATTCATCTTTGACTTCACTGACAATCTCTTTGACAATCTTGTCAACCTTTGAAATCAATGACAAACATTCCAACAAGATGTATGTCATATTATAAATTTTAATATTAAATATACATTAGATTTTATTTTTTGAAGTTGTTACCATTTTAATTTGCATCTTTTAATGTGACATAAAACATAATACATGTGTGGTAGCACTGCTCTTTAAATTTGAAGGGAAAGCTGCTTGTCAATAGAAAAAACCTAATCTACACCATATATACTTGCTATTTACACTGTCTTTTAGAGTGGTTCATGATCATGTTGAATAAAATTAAATGTTTATCTCTATGAACTGCTTTAGGACATGAGGCTGGCATACACTTCAATGCAAGTGAAAATGGTTTTTGAATACTTTTTGACTAAAAATAAATCCTATGATTATTTGCTTATGTTGTTTATCTAAAATTAGTGACTAAGTAGTGCAAGCACATAAAAGGATTGGGTAGGTTAAAAGACAAGGACATGAATGCTTTGGTAAATTAAATTAAAGGATTGATAAAAGGCCCTAATCTCCAACTTTGAGCAACTTGCAATACAAAGCTTGCAAACTTGTTGAAAGCAATTTAATCTACCTAAGCACACACTGACACAACAAAACAGCAAATTTCAGGCTGGGCATAATAAATTTTACTAAATGAATATTGAATTTTGGAATAACAATAATGAATACTTGGTGAACAACAATTTCATCAAGAAATATATATGAGAATTGCCATTACGAAACTAAGTGTAAAATGACACTTATTGATAAGGTTTACAAAACATTGCATGACAATAATCAAAGAAATTGATGGTGCTTCTACTCTAGCTACCACTTGCTTGCATGCAATATGGGTTTTGTAACAAAATATTCTAACCATTAATACTAAATCTGAAACTGTACAACTATAAGGTAGACTAACAAATATGAATTATTAGACATTAACGCTTAAAGCTTACATCTCTTACATGACTAGAAATCCAAAGATAGATGATTTAATAATAGTTGACTTTGAGCTAAAACAAAGAATGTCAGAAATAGCATAGGCTATAAATAGCTTTCGCTAAAACAAGCAAATCTTAGAACATGCTCTTCTCAAAAATTTTTGAAGTATTTTCCTATGCTGATTACGATAAATCCTTTGAAGAAATTTTGAAGCTCTAGCATTTTGATGATTTGTATCTGTAAGCTCCTTTTCTATTTACTTCTTTGCATTAATCCCTAATTGAAAATATTCAACCTTGAGTGTGATAAAACCCTTTTTTGATCTTGCCACCAATATGTTCTGACAATCTATCCTTGAAACGCTTTGAGAGGAAGAGGGAATGGTAACCTATCATTGTTTGCTCTCAAAACGATTAAATTATATGTGCTAATATCTTATTTTTGGTTAATGACACCCATTGAAAGTGTGATAAACCCTAGCTGCCCGGAAAAATTGCCAACGTATTAATGAGTTTATCATCTTTGTTCATATTTTGAAACCCTAGGTGTAAGTCTTGAAAATCATAATATCATATATAAATTATCTACAAGCTTTGCAACTTTGTTTAAAATAGTGTTCCATGGGGATACATCCGCCCAAAAAACTCTGCATTTTCGGGATGGGGATGTTTTCGAGATGCAGGGACATGGGGAAAACGTCCCCTGCCATCCCACCATTGCCGCTCAAGTCTCAAGGATTTTTTCAAGATGCCACTTGGTTTCATGACTTTGGGATAGCCTCGAGACATTTAGGAGACTTTGAGGAGTCTCCCAATTGTTGTAGTGACTTCTAGGTGTTGGAAAAAGTGAGTGAAAATTTGTGAAAATGACATTTGCCATGAAGGTTTGTGAGGTTTTGAAGGCCCTTGGTCCGCATGAAAGGCATTGCCCCTCAAGCCCATTGGGGGCTCTACCCCTAAACCCCTGCAAGGGGCATCACCCCTTGACCCAGTTGGGGGCTCTTCCCCCAGAGCCCTGCAACGGGCATAGCCTCTTGACCCCAAACCTCCGCTCACCATTGTTAATGTTCAATGCAATTATTGCCATTATTTTAATGTTTATTAGTTTAAAATTTACTGAGTATGCCAAAGTTTCATTTGCAATTCTTACACGTATTTCTGATTTGCCCCCAAAATTCTACCCACCATTGTTAATGTTCAATGCAATCATTGCCATGTTGTTAATGTTTATTAATTTGAATTTTATTTAGTATGTCAAAGTTTCATTTGGAATTCTTATACCTATTCCTTACATATGTTTTTATAACTAATTTTTCAAGTACTATATGTATTTGCACCACCCCCTACCACCTTGCTGCCCCTGTGTCGTCGTCCCCCCGCTGTCCACCCACCTTCCCTGTGCCATCCCCAAACTTAGATCCTTGGTCATCTTGTCCCCGAAACCTGTCCCGCCGTCTCCCCGCCTCCCCATCAGGAAACTACATGGAACTATGCTTTAAAAAGGTGAATAAGCCCTAAAAAATATGAACAGTGTGAATAATTTAAGACAACAGAACATCTGTCATCAAATCCAGCACTGCATTTTATTTGAAAATATGAAATTTCAATTTCAAATCTCACTAAATATTAACAGCTGTATTTTGATGAGAAAATGGAATTTGTTGAATATTGATGAAAATTGTTGTGCTGTGCTGCTATCAGTTTTTTGAAATTTTGTATTCTGCTGCTTGCATCCTGCTTGTTTTTGAATTCTACTGTGCTATCTGGGTTCTGACTTAGATTTCTGCTGTGCTTGTGAATCCTGCTGTAACATTTCTGATGCAGAAAAAGTAAGGAAAGAATTTTATTAAGCACAAATTTGTCTTCTAAAACAGGCACGAAAACCTCCAAAAATAGCAACGAGCTATTGATTTTATCTGGTAATAAAAGGCTGCTCTATGTTTAGGTGCTGCTTGGATATTCATAGAAGGATCTGATTTTGTTTTGAAAGGTTAATGCCTTTTGAAGAGGCAACACCTTTTTATATTAATAAAAATGAGCTCTTGATTGATAGCTGGTAGGCCAGCTTTTCCCATGTGCCCCTACATTCTGCCGTCTGCATTCAACATCGAAACACTATGTGCCTTATATAGGTGTGTTCCAATCATAGTAACGAGGCTCGGACTTGGCTCGAACTCGGCTAGGGTGATTCGACTCGGGACTTAGGACTCGCGCAGACTCGGCAAAATGAAAAAACCCTAGAAATTTAGAAATGTTTAAGGATTTAAAACTTGTTTCAAGCACCCTTTATTGAATAAACCTTAAAGACACAATAACATCATTAAATAGAAGCAAATTTGATCACATACACAAGTATACAACGATCACATAAGTATAAAGTACACAAATTGTAGCTGAGCTGCTGATGGAAATGGCATACTTAGATATATAAATATAGTCAAATGTATACAAAACTCATGGAATATGAAATCCATGACATCAAATGTTCCATATAAATATGAAATATCAAAAAAATAGCCACAAGTCTATGGCTTAGTGGAGCTAGCATCCTTCCTACGAAGGCTTCTAAGGGTCCTCAATGATGTAGTAGCTGCAGCCATAGTCTCTGCCTGTGTCTCCATGCCACTCTCACCAACACTAGCTGTGTCTCCTCGTGCTCTAGCCTCCTCCTCAACCATGGCTACAACCTCAGCCTCTCTCTGCCTGGTCCACCCAATCAAGGTCCTCGTCACTAAAGACTGCATCTGTAGCCTCAGTGATCCACTTAGACTGTGGATCAACCTCCTCTAGCCTGATCGGGGCGGAGTCCTAGTCAAAAATCTTCCTGTATTTGAGCCGAAGGTTGTAATGAACATATACCAAATCGTTCATCCTCTCCATTGACAGTCTATTGCGCTTCTTGGAGTGTATGTGCTCAAACATACTCCAATTGCGCTCACAACCAGATGAACTACATGGCTGGCTCAATATACGAATAGCAACATTTTGAAGGTTCGGTGTATCAGAACCAAACATATGCCACCATCTATTTGAGATGAGAAAAAAAAACAAAATCAATCTCATTTCCAGCTCTAATTTTCAAGTTTCAAGTTTCAAGCTCAACATTTAGTAATAAATTATAATATAAAAAGATGAAAATTATGCCCTTAAATATATTTTTACCTGGCTGTAATGTCATCTACTCTCTTTGCACAATTGACGTGCAAAGAGGTCTTCTTGTGCCTTAGTGAAGGCATCTATCTCGTGCACTATCTGTGTAGTAATAGTAGGCAACATCTGCTCTATTGTTGAGTGGAGCCCACTAAGAATCTCTTTATCTACATGAAAATCACGGTTGAATTGGAAGGCCGGATTTAGGAAACATGCAGCTGCATGGAGGGGCCTATGAAGTTGGTGGTGCCATCTCCTATCAATGATCTCCCAAATGGGATGATACTTCTCCTCAACTCCACCATAGACGGATCTAATGGCCTCTTTGGCCCTATCCATGCCCTCATATATGTAGCCCATTGCGGGCTTCTCCCCATCAACAACTCGTAGTAGAACTAGCAAGGGTTCGATAAATTGCAAAGTGCAAACATTGTGAAACATTAACTTAAGTGTGTGTGAACGAAAATAAACAAATAAAAGTAAAATATGATTAAAAATTAAAACATAATGAAGAATTAAATTTTACCTTCACAATCTCCTCCACTAGTGTCCAAAACCCTAGCTCATCAAAAATGCAATCAGCCACAACAATCCCTGCAGTGCTTGTAGCATAGGATGAGGAAGACCACTCCTCACAACAAACATGTGCCTTAAAGTTGCCTTTGACCGAATCAAGGATTGCAATGTGATAAAATTTGTTGCAAACCTAGTGATGCCAGGGCGAGCTAACTCCCTCAACCCCGTGTATTGCCTCATTAGGTTAAGCACCCATGTGTGATTGTATACAAATTTGCAAATGGTTTTTGCGGCATCCACACATGTTTTGATCCATGGGAGCTTGCCAAGATCCTCCAAAATGAGGTCAATACAATGGGTAGCACATGGAGTCCAGAATATAGTAGGGTGCCTCTCCATCAATAATCTACCAGCAGCAACATTATTTGCTGTATTATCTGTCACCACTTGAACCACATTCTCTTCGCCCACCTCAGCTATGACCTCCTCTATAGCCTCACAAAGGTATGTGGCATTTTTGAATTGGGCAGAAGCATCAATGGACTTGATAAAGACGGTGTCATTTGAAAAAAGAAGCAAAACCAATTATTCAATAAATTAAAAAACATAAATCAGCCATATTAAATTATTAATCACTAAATCAAATTCAAATTTCAAATTAATCAATGCATTGAGGGAAGTACAACTACCTACAAAGGAAACTAGAAAATTAAGCAGCATACTATTTATCCTATCGGTCCAACCATTAGTCATGATGGTGCAACCCAAACTCCTCCATTGCAAGTGCTGCTCCTCTAATTGTGCTTTTACATCTGCCACCTTTTGAGTCAAAAGTGTGCCCTTTAATTCATCTTCGGTAGGGGCTTTGAACACCGCCCCACATATGGTTATGGCATCAACCATATTTGCCAAAAGGGAGACCTAAAAGATGTCATAAATAAATTAATAAGTTACTTAGATAAGTATTGTAAAATGAAAAGTTTTAACTTTAAATTTGAATTTGATAATGAGATACATCTAGATTCTAAAATTTAAATATAAATTTTAAAACAATTAAACAAAAAAGAATTACCTGGCTACATGGAAGGGAATGGTGCAATAGTACTAGAAGTCTGCAATTGTTTTCTTCATTGCATCATGTGCATCCTTGTTCCAACCTGTTGATGTGTTTTTTGTGACCGCACCAACACAAAATAAAGTCGCCAACTGCTTCCCTATTCTCTCTTGATCAAAGTATCCAGCACGCTAAGATTGCGAGAGAGTTCGTGAGTTCAACTCCATGGTTCCTTCAGTGCGAATAGTCTCAGTTGGCTCGATGTGATTTGCTGGTATTTCAAGGGGACTTACGAAATTGTTCGGTAGTGGAGAAAGGAATTCAAATGCTTGAAAGATTTTTCTATGAAGTTCTTATTTCCTAAACTAACTAGAAGGTACTGAATGTAAATGGTGCTGGGTTAAGAGGGTCTAAATCTACTCAAAGTGTGGGATATGGAGCTCAACTTCAGCAAACTTCAACCAAACTTCGCTTTGCCTCGCCTTGGACAACTTCCACGGAGTCGGTGCAATCTTCAGTGGAGATGACTAAAGATGTTTGAACCACCACTTGACATGAAGATACCATCACAACAACGCATACCATCATTTAAATTGTGATTGAAGTTAGGCCCACAACGTTTCTAGTTGACCACACAAGGCGAACACACCATCAGTGAGCCCACTAGTGGTATGGATAAGCGAAGCTTGCTTAGATCAAACACCACATTCCACAGCTAACATCTACTTGCATAAAAATGAAATTATGCTACTCTACGCTACTTGAAGTAGAAGGGATGAAGAAACCTTGCTAGCTATCCATAACAAAGACGAATTTCACCATCAATGAAAAGATCTTTTATTATGAAAGTTTTACACAACAATCTCTTGCAAAAGTTTCCTCCTTCAACTACACTATCAATCTATACTAAGCTACTTCTAAGTTGTCCCTCTACTCTATGTCTATTGTCTAACTTAATGTCTGTTCTAATGAGATACAAATGAGGGGGGATGCCCCTTTTATAGCTGGCCAAGCCGAACGGACGACTTAGATTACAATCGGCTGGATGGCCCAGATTGTGCAACCTCAGCCCTAAACAAGATTCTCCCTAAAAACCGCCACCAAGAGGAGTGGGGTAATAAATGAGCCATTAATGGCTACCATCTTCTAGAAGATTCCTGTTTTGAAACGCGTTCACACTGTTCTTGTTCTTGACTGCAGACTTGATCAAATAGCTTCAATTTCTGACATGGCATGCACGTTTTCATTTTGAAATTCCAAGACTGCAACCTCATTCTTCTGCTCGACAATTATTTTCTTCTTGATGTTGTTCTTCAACTTAGAAGTACTGAGCTTTGAAAACATTTCTAACCTTTGGGGCTTCATCATTTCCTATCCTGGACTTGATCATTTCTTCCTTGCCACCTGCCTCTCGCATGTTAGGTTATCCCATCACTTAGCCATTTCTTGCAAGTTTTCCTTCTTTCGAGGTTGAAATGCAATCTTGGAGTACTTGCTCCATCTTCCTCAGTCACCATGCCTCGCCCTGACGTTCATTCTGCAAAACAAACAAAAGAAAAGCATCAAAACACTTCATAATATAATTTTACCTCACTTCAATGTTCGAGTGGTTCATCATTTTTCTCTAGCCAACTTTGCTTTCTTCATGATCTGTAGGCTGGGGCATATATCACCTGTGCATCATATTTCAGTGCCTTAGACAAATTTTCAACCTCCTCAAGGGTGCATTTTTTTAAAAAAATCATCTTTTAAAAGTGTTAGCTTCAACTACATCTTCTTCAAGAAATTCACTTTTATGGCTGAGGCGTTCACTCTGACATTTCATCCAACTCTGGCTCGAGCAAAATGTTTTCATCAGGAATTTGATCAAAAATCATCTAGGCGATCACCTTCAAATTCATCAGCCACAACACTTTATTTCAACAACACACTTATTCCTTGCCTAGAAATGTTTTTAAATTTTCCCCTTAGAAAATTTATCAATCTGGTGCCCATCAAAAATCTTCACCCTGGAGGCTTCGGCAAAGTGTAGAGGACTCTAAAATCCATTCCTTGTCGACAATCTTCAATACCCAAAAGAAATTTTTCTTTAGAGTGTGTCGAATTCATGGATATACAACGAATGGGTTCATTTAATTTTTCTTGAATTTTGAACCTTAGAAAAATAATTTTCAACAAATTTATTCCATTTCTTCCTCCTTGTGAGTATTTTCTTGCTCTGACTTGAAATTTTTTTTTGACCTTGTGCAGCTGTCATTATCTGACTCCTTCATTTGCAATCTTGTTCGTGTCTCAAGAAAATTCCATCACCCTCCATTAGACTTGGGCGTTATTTTCTTAGAGATGGAAATATTGTGCCTTAGAAGAAATTTAAATCATCTATCTTCTATCAGTTTGCCTATGAAGAAATTTTTTTATTATCAACTCACTTATACAATTTAATGTCTTGGGCGCATTTCACATGTCATGAAGGATATTTTAAATTTCAACGCCTAGCATATTTTACTTCACCATCTTGGGCACACTTCACTTGTTGAGGTGGATTTAGCTTCAACGCCTCCCTTAGTCACCCTTTCACTTACCTCACCTTGGGCGCATTTCCCATAGATAGAAGAATTTTACACTTTCAACGCCTTGATTTAGAATTCCACTTTACTTTCAATGATTTGGGCGCATTTTAGATATCAAGGTGGACTTAAGTCTTGTCCAAGAATCTTTTCATTTGTCCTCACCCTCATTTGGGCGCATTCAAAGGGGAGTCAAGAAAGTCAACACCTTTGCCTTGGCTTTGCATGGGCGCATTCAAAGGAGAGAGAAGGATTTAAGTCTTTTGATTTGGAATTTTCTAAACATATCCACTTTGAAGAGGGGGCATTTAGCCTATGGAGGTGGATAAAACTTTTACTTGGAAATTTTCTAGCATCTTCATCCTGTGAGGTGGGGCGCATTTTCAAGGTGGTGAAGGATGAACTTCAACACTTAGCAACCTTTCCCATCATCTTGAACGCAAGCTGGGCGCATTTAGCATGTCCAACAGGATATTCTTATGCCTTACAAAATTTTCTTGCTTTCCAGTTGAAGATGGGCGCATTTCCTAGGTCCTGCAGGATGAAACTCAAACTTAGAAATATTTTCATCTCATGCCTATGAGGAGGGCGCATTTTGGGGTAGCTGCAGGACGAGACTCATGCCTTAGCCATTTTTCCTGACTTTTGTCAGCTTCTCCGTGTCCTGCTATTTATAGTAAGTCCCTTGATTTTCGTATCTCAGAAGCTCAGATTGATTTGAAATTTTGAACACAGGACCCTCTCGACCCTGTCAGCCTGTTCACACTGTCATCCTGAGCTGACCTGCTATTTTTGGCCCATTTCCGAAGATGATTTACTATTTATAGTCACTGCTTGCTTCTGAGACTTCCCCAACTCCGTTTGACTTGAAATTCGAATGGCGTGCTCCTCATCGGGCGACCTGCCCGTTCACACTGGCGGCTGCTGCTGGTTTACTATTTTTATCCAATTTCTGAAATGCCTTACTATAAATAGTAAGTACTCCGATTGCATTCAAATTTTACCGGTGGATAGCTTGAAAGATGCTGATCGCAATGGGATACACCGGTTTTCGAAAATTCTGACTTTTTACCCCTCTTTTTGTGTCCCGAAGCTGGAAACCCTAATTTGACTTGCATGTATATTAAACGACCTCCGTTTGACTTCATTTCTGTTGCACTTCACCCTGTTTGTAATTTTGATGCGCCGGGCAGCCGCTGGGATGCACCTGCTAAAAATAGTAAGTCTCTAATATTGATCACCTTGCTTTGCATGTCACACTAGTGCGAAGCTCTCGAAAAACCCATAAGGAATATGTTGACATGCAAAGAAAACCCTGACATGCAAACCCTAAAAATAGCCTCTGAAGGCTGAACTCTGAAAGTCATTATCTCACTTTGCATGTTATATCGTTGCGTAGGTTTCTGAAAACCCAGAAGGAATCCCTAGACATGCATTGAAAAACTCTGCATATAAACCTTGAAATTTGCTCTAAAAATTGAACTGCTAAAAATAGTAAGTTGTCCGTTTCAGCTCAAATTTTGTAGGCGAGCAGCTTGATGTGTTCTGGATGCAGTATGACTGTTGAAACTTTAAAAGTGTTGAAGGAACACCCTGAATTGGACACTTACTAAAAATAGTAAGTTGCCAAAATTCACTGAAATTTTGCTGGGGACCTGTTGGGAGCATGCTGACTACAACACCAAGGTTAGACTTCAACTTATTCACTTCAATTGACCTGAAACCGACCAAAAAGTGCAAACCCTAAAAATATGGACTTGGCCGAAATTTTACGTTTAAGCTCATAGACGGGCACATCCTCGGCCGAAATTTTACGTTTAAGCTCATAGACGGGCACATCCTCGGAAAGGCAAACAGCAGAAAAGGGACATAAAGAGAGAGAAAGGCAACAAGAAAACTAACTAAAATCAAGCCAAAAGTTCAAGACAAAGCAAAAATTAGGGGGTCCCCATTTGCAATGGGGCGATGTGTGAAAAAGGTCAGAACACAACCCATGCTCTCAAGTGGCAGTTGGGAACCAAGAGTATTGCGTGGTACAAAATATGAATCCACCCTAGATTTACGAACTCTAGGGCCAATGCTAACATTCCCACTACCACTAGCAGTAGCAACAACACTAGGAGTACGCATAGCTGGTGCACTAGCAGAAGCACTAGCACAAGCACTAGCACTAGAATGGTATGGAGGCATGGAAGAAGCATCTCCAACACCACCAATGCTCGCCAACTCCTCCCTTTGCCTCTTTTTCATTTCTTTTTGCAATTCAAATGTTTCTAATTGCACTTGCACTTCACGAACAGCCTTAGGAGGTGCTTTAGGGTAGCCCACTGCATCATGGATAGGTATGCGTGCAATATGGTATTTGAATCTGTTTATGCCTCCATGATATATTGTTTTGCAATATTACATTTTGCCTCTCATTTTTTCTGCCTGACAAAGATTTCAGCACGTTTCCAAGCAGGGTCTTTTCTGCTTGGGGTTGGAGACATTGTGAAAATATGGTTTGAATTGCAAATGAATGTGGCTGCAATAACAAGTAGGGTTTCTAAAATTATTTAAGTTGCAAGTAGGGTTTGTAAAAAAAAAATGCAAACTCAAAAAAACAATGATTTTACAAATTACAATGAATTTTTTGTTAAAGAAATACAAAAAAACCAATTAAAATCAAACTTACCTCTTAGATTAGGCTTGAAATGTCATGTCTCCGATTTTGTAATGCTAAGAGATTAAAACATTGAAATACAAATAAATAAAATTACTAACAAAATACATAATTACTATAATTATAACTATCATCAAATGATATTATAGTTTTAAATACCAAATATAACATTATAAATATTAAAATATGAATATTAACAGTTTAACATTGTAAACATATATAAATAATAAATAAAACTAATATATTAAAATATTATAATATACCTACAGATATCTAAAATGCATAGTTAATTATATATATATAAATAAACATATTTAAGTCTTAAAGCAAAATGTATTTAGAAATAAAGTTGTAATCAAAGAACTTGTAAATCAC
This sequence comes from Sequoia sempervirens, assembly GCA_007258455.2. Lineage (NCBI taxonomy): Eukaryota > Viridiplantae > Streptophyta > Pinopsida > Cupressales > Cupressaceae > Sequoia > Sequoia sempervirens. The sequence continues at coordinate 61,949 of VDFB02037789.1, read as the reverse complement.
ACTTCAAGGTGTATTTAATTGGTGTATGGAGAATGCCACGAAGGAGCAAGGAATGAAATCTTTAGCAGGGATGTGTCTGCTGAGAGGAGTGACATTCCCCAGGTTGTACCCATCGGGTGTCCAAGACACATTTAAGTAACCTTATTCTCTAGCAAAGGAAGAGTATGGGGTCAGGAAATATACGCATGTGAACTGCAAGACGGGTAGTAGCCGTGATTCAAAAGATCATCGATGTGTGTTGAAAAGAACCAAGGAATATGTGATGATCATTGAATGGAGGAGAATTTGACTCAAGAACACTCTGTTATTCCCTAACATCTAATCAATGGCGAAAGATAGAGAAAATGGTAGAATAATCGTGTCCAAGATGCCAGTGATGTAGCTGCTGAGTTTGAATAGCATCAATCCTCATAATCTATACATCGACATGGTTTGCAGTGAATTCTCTTGACCGGTGAATTATACATAGCGAGATTACTTAAGGTTGCCGACAATGACTATGATTACAACACATATAAAGATGTAACCCGTCAATGAATACCAATGGTTGAATAGGGCGGCTCAAATATTATCCTAACACCCTGATTTCTCTTATGGCTCATCTTCTGTAGCGTATTGGTATTTATCTTTACTATTGCCAAGCCACATGAGTTCGACCTCTGCCTTCGAAGACTGGAAGAAAGCAATAGTGACGGGATTACAGCCTTTTGGGAGCATTGAGGAATCACCTCCATGTGGTTAGCGATAAACGGTACTCCGTAGCATCAGTTCCTCTTAAATATTCAAATAAATCCTAGTTAGCTAACGACAATTAGATAAGATAAATGAAAGTGAAGGACTTAACAATTAGGAGGACTGATGTGTATGCTTGATTTATGCATATGTTTAATAATGAATAATATAAAGTAGGTGAAGATAGATTATTATTCCTGAATGGAGAATTGCCCTTAAAATCTCTATAGAGAGGAGGAAATATAATGAAGAAGAATCATTCATAGGAGAAAATAAATAATCCGTCGACAAGAATGAAGTGTTTATATCATCTTTGATCTAATTAGATGTTATTACGGAAATTCTTTGGTCTCTAACGCTTCTAACGTTTCTTTGAGGAACTCTATAAACGCCAGATTCAGGTTTAAGTGCTTCACTAGGAAAGGGGTCATTACATGAAATGCAATGCAAACTCCTCCCAATCGCTGGTAATGAGCTCTCAATGCACCTCCTTGCTGGTATTAAGCTTCCCAAATGATATTTGAGCTTGGATTTGTCTTCAACTGCTTGCTGGTTGCCCTACAATGAACTCTTCTTTTTCTTCATAGCTCTCTTTTCTCCTATTTTTCTAAGTGAATGAAATGAAGTTGCTTTTAGGGTTGGGGAGATGAAATAAGTGGAAAAAAAAAACCAAGTTAAACAACTATTTTATGTTTTTTTTTCCTTTTGGCCTTGGCTGCACCAGCTAAGTCGAGGGGTCAGGACTCTCTTGGAAGTGGCGAGTCTGGTGAGTCGTGCCAGGACTCGGCAGGACTCCGTCGAGTGAGAGTCCGGGCTCCCAGAACTCGGCTAGGGTGACTCAGCTTGGGACTCGCCGAGTCCTGGCGAGTTCGGGCGAGTCTCGTTACTATGGTTCCAATACATTGGATTTTGTAATTTTTTAAAATGCAATTTTTTGTATGCTGAGGTGTGCGTCATCACCCCAAGTACGTGCCTATATATGAGCCATCAAAATTTGAATTCTCTTTGATGAGGTGTACTTCTGCTTTAGATGTGCACCTATACACTTTTTTTAGTTTTCTTTATGAAGTGCACTATTGTTCATTAGGCATGCACCAACAAAAAGGCCTTTGAAAGTATTTTATTACTTGGATTTTCCTTACAAAAGGAGACACCTCAATATCACATGAACACCTTTTGTAGGATTTTTAATTTGGAAGGACCCCTCATCATGGTGCACACCTATGTGCTAAGAACTTGGATTTTGAAAGTAAGTGCAACATCCTTGGTTGAGTGCATTCTTTTCCTTCACACCTGTACCTTAAAGTGTGATTTGAACTCTTGATTTGTACCTATGCATAGGTGCACCATCCAATATGTATTCTCTATTTACAATTTTTGAAATCAAACCTTTCACAAAGGTGCACACTTTAATGTGGAACTCATTTTTGGGCTTTGATTTTGAAAGTCTTCTTTCAGATGTTCACCTCTAGCCTAGCACTCTGCCCTTTTGAACTTACTTTGTTAGGTGTATCCTTGATGGTTGGACATACACTTTACAATATGAATTTTCGAATGCTGAGTCTTTGTTCTCAAATGCACCTCATGCTTAGACACATAGATGTTAATGCTTTTTGATGAAGGTCATCTTGCTTTGAATCCTCTTTATCCAATGCGCCCTTGTTAAAAGAAAACTTGAAGGGTTTTGATCTCCACTAGTAGGTGCACACTTATGCTCTCATGCACTTTTGTTAACTAGTGTTTCATTTGTTTATTGAAATCAAATTTTTGTCTATAGTGAGGTGTGCACTTCATGCTTCCATGCACACTTGAAAATGGGAATCGAGACTTTACTTCTTCTGTGTGTGCACCTTAGTCTCACACATACACCTTATTGAATTTGAAAGTTGGTTTTCATCTCTTTAGTTAAATGAACCTTTGATGTAATGTCCCCTTTTTAGCATGATCTTGTTTTCTGATGGTTTAGCCTATTCCTGGCCCTCGTAGGCTAACACAGATGGTTAGGGGGTCCTTCTTGGCAATGATTAGTGTGTTTTCTCCTTCAGAGCTTAGTGTGGGTTCAGGTTTGGCCTTCGTTAGACTCAGTTCTTCATACTTACTATTATAGTAAGTTACTATTTCAGGGGGTCAGTGTTTCTATTTCTAGCAGGGCACCTAGACAGGTCTCAGTTGTAGTGTTGATCTCCTTAATTAGTTGGATGGGCGAAATATTAAGTATTTAATGAGTAATTATCATTAAAGGTACTTTAATGATAATTAAATAATATAAAGTGAAAATTATAAAATCAAAAAGTGTACTTTATATCCAATGGGGCCATGACCCTCAATTAAAATCACCTAAAGTACATTTATTATATCATGGATTTGAGCGCCCAAGTTTGGAGACATATTACAAAGTTTTTATTAAAAACCCAAAAGTGGATTTGAAAGCATATTAAATGTGATTAAGGGGTCGACCTCCCTTGTGAGGATATATAAAGGCATCGAAGTAAATAGATTTCATTATTATTGAAGATTATATTACTTGTGCTTTTGGACGTTTGAGCAGGTTGGAGAAATTTTGAAGGGTTTATGCCATTGTTGAGCCTTTGGGAATGAAAACTCTCATAGGTTGTGCAATTTTGAGGTTGTGAAAGACCAGCTGAGATTATTGCCTGATTGTGGGCTTCATTCAGAGGTCCAATTTGAGCTTAATTGGTGAAGTTTTAGAAGATTTCAACAAGGGTTTTAGATCAGATTGCAAGGATAAGCATTGAATCTTTGTGGCTGCAATTTATCAACTTTGGATGCCATTACTAGGCTGTACAACCTACAGTAGTCCACATGTGTTGCATCCTTTATGCTGGCCGTGTTCCTTAGAGACCCAAACGCCTCCTTTATTGTGCATATTCAGCTCCTATCTTGAGCGCCTAGCCTTCATATGGTGTTTGGCATACATTTGGTGGTGGAGAACATACAAACAACAACAGGTCGATTTATATCAGGTTCATTTAATTTGTTGCTTAGTTTTCTAGATTTGAGATATCTTTGCGTAATCCATTTGGCATGAAAAATCAATGTAAAATAATTAACTTGTTGCTGTTGTCAATGAAGTGTTAATTTGCTACAACAGTTTATTATCATTATCTAGTGCATTTAAATTTGTAAATTCCTACTTTGCCTGGCAATATTATTATCATTTATAATCTAACCCAAGTCAACAAAGGTAGCAAAGGCAAAAGATTGGTTTTTGTTAGAATCCGCTTGGAGAGGGTTCTTACAGTGGTATCAGAGTAGTTTCCTACTAGCCTTAGGGTTTGAATCCAACTCTGTTGATGCAACAAAGTGACAGGTACAAAAGATATATTGCAAGGGAAGATAGAAAGCAAAAATAGTGGCCACAACCTTATCCTGAACAAGACACCTTATCAGCTGCAATAGCGGTAAGACAACGTGGTATTGAGGTTGGTTCAGCCAGCACAATGGGTGATAAAGTTGGTGGTAGTCCACCTGGAAATGAAGCTAGAAATGGGGCAAATAATGAAGAAAGAGAAGCCAGAGAAATTATGAGGAACATGGCAACAGGGCAGCAGCAGGTTGTAGATGCGTTGCGGGCACTTACAACAATGTTACATCAGATGAACCCTCTTGGAAGACAGAATCAAGAATCGGGAGATAATGGTAGTGTTGTTGGAAATCCTAGGGCACAACGTGCACCTACTCATACCATAGACAGGCCTATGCGTCCTACCTTTCTGAGGAATGAACCGAAAGAGGAAAATGTTGAAGTGGAGGGAGAGGAAATATTTGCAGACAATCTCATGGCAGCTAATGATGAATGGGAGTTGTTAACACCACAGGTTAGGGAGCGCATAAGTTTTGACAGATTTGTAAGTCAGAGAAGAGAGCACTACAAATAAAGGCAAGATCGGAAACCAAAAAACCAAAACAGATACTTGAAACATGCCACCAACAAACTCACATTACCTACATTTGATGATAGTGGTAAGAGCACAACACAGGCTTGGGTCCACAAACTAGATACTTTCTTGACTCTTCGATCCATGGCAGAGGAGGATACAATCAAGTATGCCACTTTACACTTGGAGGAAGTAGCTCACGATTGGTGGTACCATGGAATGGTCATGTTACAACATAACCACATCATCTCTTACTAGGAGTTTGTTGATAGGTTAATTGAGCGTTTTGATAAGAAAGATCTAGAAACATATTTCAGAGACCTGGCCCAACTAAAGCAGGTTGGGAGTTTGGAGGTTTACTTTGGTGAGTTTTAGAAGCTATTGGTTATGGTTCCCAACATATCTGAAAGAAGATTAGTCATGTTGTTTATTGAGGGCTTATTGGAACCATTGAGAGGATGGATAAAAGTCTTTGATCCCCCTACATTTCAAGAGGCAATGAAAAAGGCTAGAAGTATGGAGTTTGCAGCACTGAAAAATAAGTTTACTCCCAAAGATGTTACTTCTTCCAGCAATGAGAATCTTTAACAATTTGCTGATAAGAAAAAGAAATCAGCAACCATGGTGGACAAGGAGTCATGGGAGGAGTTAAGGAAAAATAAATTGTGTTACTGGTGCAAGGAACCTTACAACAGAGAGCATGGCTGTCCTTTGAGGCCTAAGGGCAAGGAAAATCGTATAATGTGGGTGTATTATGAGGATTCCGATTCTGAAAATTTAGATTAGCCAACTGCTTTTGGGGATGATCAGGGTGGAAAAGCCTCTGCAGAGTTTGGGCCTGATGGGAATCTGTCTCCTTTGGGTTTATTTGCTAATGTACAAGACGAGACTTCATTCAAATTCAGGGGAACAGTCAATGGGCAATGTTGCATTGCTATGCTTGACACTGGAGCAACGCATAATTTTATTGATGAGGGGTTTGTGGCCAGATGTAGACTTCAGACAGGGGACTTCAACGAATTTGGAGTCCGAGTTGCTGATGGATATACCCTCACGTGCACCAGGTGGATAGGTAATCTTACCTTACTATTGAATGATTATGAGTTATAGACTGACTTTTATGTGGTCAACATGGGTGAGATGGACATAGTATTGGGCATGGAATGGCTCCAAGACATTGGAGAATTTACCTTCAACGTACCTAAATTGGAAATGAAATTTGAATTGAATAACAAGAGGTATGTGTTGAAGGGGATTATAGATGGGAGCTTGCGCTCTATCTCTCTCATTAGTGAGGAGAGCAAGAGGATAGGGGTGGAGTTGGTTCAGGAGAAGGGGTTTGTACATAGATTGGGCATGATCGTATTTAGTACTCCAGGGGTTCTGAGGTAGTTGATTGGGATCAACTTAGAGGCATGGTTCAGTTTGTGACGAACCCTTTGTTTGAGGCGGATGCTACAATGACATATGACAATCCGCTCTTTGAGATAGATGTCGATCACTCTCTTGACCCTAGTCCTGGGATGAGCATTGATCGTATAGTCTTGGGATGATCATTGATCGTAGCATTTGGGATCCTTCCAGTGCATCGGGATTTCAGACAGGACTCGCAGAGGAGTTTTCTGGTGTGTACATAGTGCGGAGTGCATACAGTTTCATGTTTGATCCTCATGTACATGATCTATTTAAAATGCACAGTTCAGTGGCGCATGTGCTAGACAGTGGGCATGACAGCTTGCCTTGTGCAGATTTGGGAAGCTCACTTTATTAACACTTTGAGTTGCTTCCTCATGAGGTTTACGCTCCAATGACACCTGCTGTTGAGATTGATTTGGTTCAGCAGGTTCGGCAGGTTCTGTCAGTTGTACTTGTGTTGGTGTTACAGGAGCTAATTGGTGTCATTAGGGACATTACACAGTTCTACCCTTGGGATCCAGGTGGGTTGGTGTTTTCTTGGCTATTGAGATTGCTTGGGGACAAACAATTTCAGGGAGGGCGAACTGTAATGTCCCCTTTTTAACATGATCTTGTTTTCTGATGGTTCAACCTATTCCCGGCCTTCGTAGGCTAACACAGATGGTTAGGGGGTCCTTCTTGGCAATGGTCGGTGTGTTTTCTCCTTTAGAGCTCAGTGTGGGTTCAGGTTTGGCCTTCGTTAGACTTAGTTCTTCATACTTACTATTTCAGGGAGTCAAGGTTTCTATTTTTAGCAGGGCACCTGGACAGGTCTCAGTTGCAGTGTTGATCTCCTTAATCAGTTGGATGGGCGAAATATTAAGTATTTAATGAGTAATTATCATTAAAGGTATTTTAGTGATAATTAAATATTGTAAAGTCAAAAAGTGTACTTTATATCCAATGGGGCCATGACCCTTAATTAAAATCACTTAAAGTACATTTATTATATCATGGATTTGAGCGCCCAAGTTTGGAGACATATTATAAAGTTTTTATTAAAAACCTAAAAGTGGATTTGAAAGCATATTAAATGCCATTAAGGGGTTGACCTCCCTTGTGAGGATATATAAAGGCATCAAAGTAAATAGATTTCATTATTATTGAAGATTATATTACTTGTGCTTTTGGATGTTTGAACAGGTTGGAGAAATTTTGAAGGGTTTATGCCATTGTTGAGCCTTTGGGAATGGAAACTCTCATAGGTTGTCCAATTTTGAGGTTGTGAAAGACCAGTTGAGATTATTGCTTGATTGTGGGCTTCGCTTAGAGGTCCAATTTGAGCTTAATTGGTGAAGTTTCAGAAGATGTCACCAAGGGTTTCATATCAGATTGCAAGGATAAGCATTGAATCTTTGTGGCTGCAATTTATCGACTTTGGCTGCCATTACGAGGTCATACAACCTACAGCAGTCCACATGTGTTGCATCTTTTATGCTGGATGTGTTCCTTAGAGACCCAAACGCCTCCTTTATTGTGCATATTCAGCTCCTATCTTGAGCACCTAGCCTTCAGATGGTGTTTGGCATACATTTGGTGGTGGAGAACATACAAACAGCAACAGGTCGATTTATATCAGGTTCATTTAATTTGTTGTTTAGTGTTCCAAATTTGAGATATCTTTGTGTAATCCATTTGGCATGAAAAATCAATGTAAAATAATTAACTTGTTGCTTCTGTGTAATGTCCCCTTTTTAGCGTGACCATGACTGTGGATGGTTTAGCCTATTCTTGATCCTCGTAGGCTAGAGCAGATGGTTAGGGGGTCATATTTGGCAGTATTTGGTATGGCTTCGCCTCTAGTGATCAGCGAGAGTTCTGGTCCGACCTTCGTTGGACTCAGTTTGGCACAGTTACTATTTATAGTAAGTGACTATTTCAGGACAATTAGGGTTTCTATCTATAGCAAGGCACCTGAATAGGCTTCTTTTGCAGTGCCAATCCTTTACACCATTGGTTTGATTAGATAATGAGGGATTTACTATTTATAGTAAATCAGTGGTTGATAGAGAGGAACCCTTACTATTTTTACTAAGGCAGTTTGATGCGCAGTGGATGCAGTGGTGAACTCCTTGGTTCAGACGGAATCGAGAAATAATGAGTATTTATGGAGTTATGTTATTTTAATTATTAATAAAGTAATATTTTATTAATAATTAAATATAAAGTGCAATTATAATGTGCAATGGGGCCATGACCCTCATTTAAGTGATTTTTAAAATGACTAACGAATAATTAAAATATTTAAATGTTATTATAAAATTATAATGTAACTTTATAATAATAAAGTCACTTTAATTTTATAAAGTGCTTTAAGTGAAAAAATTAAAGTGGGAAATATATCTTTTCTCCCACATTGGCGAGGAAAGCGTTTGAGCTCTCACAAGAAAAGAATAAAAGGAACTTAAGAGCTCATTCTTTTGCATCTAGGAATTGATATTTGTTTGATATGATTATTTGGTGTGTAATGACCCCTTTTTAGTCGAAGCACTTAAAACCTGAATCTTACTTTCAAAGCATTTCTCGAAGAGACATTAGAAAGTTAAAGATCAATAAATCAGATATTAAACATCCCTATCACTCATTATGAATAATTCTTCTATAATATATTTCCTAAGTACATTAAATACTAACATCTTCCAAGATCCCATAGACGGAATTCAGTTAGACTATTTATCATTATAGCGAATGAATAGAGCCATTATTGCTTATAAGGCTCAATAATTGCTGCACATCATTATTGAATAATCTTAAATTATATATATATATATAATATATAAATATAAAGAGCAGATTGGAAATGTGCATATAACTATATATGCATTTCTAAATCTACCTTAGATAGAAAGACATAAAAGTAAACTATAATAAACAGTCATTAATAATAAGAAATACTAATAAACAATAATTAATAATAAATGATGATGAAGTCCATATTACCCTTAACCTTTATAATTCCCTGATTATTCTACAGCAGTAGTACTTACATTCATTTCCAAATTCTGACTACACTCTAATTGAAAATAAAATAGTAAAAACAATTACAAATCCTACCCTACAGATTTGTGCCAACCATATATATAATGATCAGCAAGCCTGTTTTATGCTGAGGCAATTTGTAGCCCACAATAATCGGCTTAATTTCTGAGTACCACAGTATATTCCACATATGCTTCCTTGTTCGATGCTCCTATATCCCACCTCTATTCACAAACTATATTTATTATATCTCCATGAAGAGATACGTCTCTTTTAAAGGGGCATCACCTTTCATATGTATTTTGTTTGGAGCCGATTCAAAACAAGGGTCAGCTTCTTTCGTAATTGACTTGATTTTGATATTATTTTTATTTTATCTTATCCTTTTCTTTGTTATATATTTTCCTTTATTTTAGTTTGTGGAAGTATGTATTTATTAGTTTATTTTATAGGAGATAAATAGTGATTAAATATAATTATAATATTATCTATAATTATAATATCTTTATTTATTATTTATATTTATATCATATTTATAGTATCATTATAATACATGATTATAATAATTGTTAATATTTATATATTAATATTATCTTTATAATCATAATAAAATTGCTTATATATATGTTTTGTTCTTTATTTATTTATTTGAGACATAGTTATTATTTTGATATTTGGTTTATTTATTTGTCTCAATATTTCATATTTGGTGTTACAATTCCGGGGATATGACAGTCCTCCCCGCCCAAGATTGCTTGTCCTCAAGCAATCACGATCTTGAATTACAACTAATCTACTAAGAAAGTCTTTTTATCATTATTAAGCACAAGTGATTATAAACACACATGGTGTAACTATGTTGAAGACACGCAAAGGTTATATGTAGACACTCATGGAATAAAGTATATGCAAGACATATGATAAAAGCACTTAGGGAAATTCATTAATCATGAACTAATACATGTAAAGTATGCATGGCACAAAACATACGTGAGACATGAAGCATTAAACATAAATAGACACAAGTATGAAGCACAGTTACATGCACGCATATAAACATATGTAAGGCATAGATCATATATGCACGGCAAGACGTATGCATATGAATACGCATATGGCATAGAGTGCACACATGAATACATATACAGTCATACACTTAGACAAGGAAAAAATATCATACACATGCAAAGCACTCGCATAGATACTCATGCTGAATACATATCAAACATAGAGAAAATATTTCAGACATGTAGCAATCAATCACTCATGAAGAATACTTACCATACATGGAGCAAACTATACAAGAAACATTCACAAGGTATGCACATAAGATATTGTACGTCACAATCACTATAGTAATGAAGCTAGTAATATACGAAGCATGAGAAATATTGAAAAGTGCATAAGCCACGTTATGAAGCATATTCATGGTCATTAAGAGGGTACTCATGTATGAAGAGTCTTGACAAACATGATTTAATCACATATAAAGTTTTCATGAATTAATCATGCTGAAGGTGCATCAAATATATAGCAAACACATAATCACTTTGGCAAGATATGATACATACACTTTGAGAAATACAAGAAGGCACTTTAATACATTTAAGGTATACAAATACACTTGAGGAAGTAAACATGCCCCATCAGGAGTATATATTCGAGAAACATACTTAACAAAATTATACACATGCAGTAAGCATTTTAGGCATAAAACAAGCATGTAAGACATGAGGCACACTCATAAGATATGAATCATATATTTGAATACACGTAAGCAATAAGCATGAAGTATTCATGAAGCATCCATATAGAAGTTACACCATAGAGCAAGAAACAAGTAGTCGTTACATAAGGCATGAGTATGTAGAGCATTTAAGTACACTCAAATTTACTTCTATGCATGGAATTATGCATTAAATACAGATGAGATACACAAAGCGTAATCATGGGGTATGAATTTTAGAGGACAATTAAGTACACTCAAGCATACGCATGAAGCATTTATTTGAATATACGTAAAGCACGAAATGATCATACATAAAGAACATAGGCATAAGAATGCTCGTAGATACACTCGGCAATACAAACAAATACATATAAGGCATAGATTATACAAACACAAGGTATACATTTAAGAACGAAAAAGTCATGTATTAGTGTACATCAGTCATGAAGTGGGCAAATAAGATGTTAGGCGTGTCTATATATACCACACCATGAGCTAGGTGAAGCATAAAGTTAATATACATGAAGCATGTATCTAAATACATAGAGTAGAGGTATTTAATGAAGACATGCATACGTAAGGCCAGATTCATACCCACGAATACACGAAGTATATGTAAGTCACATGGATACACATATATGCAAGTCATAATATACACTTCATAGCTTAAACCACATGAATTAGAAATTAAGCAGACGACCAAGTAACCTAACCAAAAAAACTCAAGCAACCAACCAACTCAAGTACACAAGTGAGTAGCTCAACCAGGAAAACAAATAGCTCAAATAAGCAAGCAACCAATTCAAGCACATAGGCAACACTCATCCAATTTAAGCAACTTAACAAAGAACATTCCTCGCACTTTCAAAAGTAATAAGAACACATCTTGTTGAAGAGACATATAGATGCATATGATATATTAAGTATAAATATGAAGCACGAATACATGTAATACATAGAATTTACACAAGGAGCATGTAGCATATATGTGAATAATGCATGAAGCATACACACAAGTACATGAAGTCACAAAGCATTTATATGAATACATGTAAAGTATACACTTAAATACGTAAGTCGCATGAATACACGTATACACACAAGTCACAAAGCATGTATTTTACAAAACATACACTTGAATACACTCGAATACACATAAGTCACATGGTATACACTTGAATACACATGAGCCGCAAAGTATACACTTGAATACACTTGAATACAAGCTATACACTTGAATACAAAGTCACAAAGTACACAAATACAAAGTCATAGAGTATACACTCGAATACATATATAAGTCATAGAGTATACAATCGAATACAAATGCATCTCGAATTCAAATACAAGTTATAGAGTATGCACTCAAATATAAATACAAGGTCATAGAGTATACACTCAAATACAAATATAATCACAGAGTATACACTAGAATACAATTGCAACAATATAATCACAAGTCATAGAGTATACACTCAAATACGAATACAATCGAATGAAGTATACCGTTAGACAATTGGGAAGGGGATTCGGTGCATCCCATACTACACCGTGGACCCATCCACTATCCCAAGGTCATCAAGTATACACATGAGTATGAAGCATACTCGCGAATACACATAATACAAAAAAGTATTCTCGTGAACATATGTTAGAAGCATACATATAAGTCACAAAGTAAACCTTTGAATACACTTGAATACATTGTCATGAAGTACACACTTTCAAAAGTAATTATATAAGACAAACCATATCATGTTCAAGGTGATTCAATCATAGATAGGGATTCGATGAGAAGGATAAGTCCGCCCGAAGCAATCTTACCTAAGCCCAGGAGCGGATATACCATCCCTCCTGGCTCCTGATGGCATGATACTCAGTCATCCTATCCGAGAAATGGTGTACTTAGGGGATACGCTTGTATCTGCTTTCCTCACCCATTCTTATCACTTCCCAACTAAGTTGGAGAATCAAACATGTGATAGTTTAGAGGAGAGGAAGCCATAGGAGGCCCATAGATACTCACACTAAGCCCAAGAGCGGATATCACCCCCTTGGCTCCCGATGGCATGACTCTCGGTCATCCGATCCGGGGAGTGGCGTACCTAGTGGAGAACTAGTATCTGCTCAACCTATAGGTTACCTCCTTTAACTTTCTACATGTTTGTTTGGTGATACAAAACTTTGAGGAAAATATGAAATACACTTCATGTGAGAGACATTATGATAGAATATATCACAATAATATAGTTAGATATTCAAAACATATCAATAATTCTATAAGATATTAAGTAGCACGTAAAACTTTATTATTCCAAAAATGACATTATAGAAATGAGCGACATCAACTAGAATAAATATCATCATATATAAGTCCTCATTCTACCGCAGGATATATTTACTAAACATTGATATCTAAATTCATGATGTGTTTTACCTTTATACTTACCAACAGATTCCTCTTGCCTTCCATGGTTGTTTCATGGGCTGACCACACACAATACTTATGATGGAATAGATCATCCTGGCCTCATTAGTTGTCCAATTCAAAATAGCATATCTATTTATACATATATATCTTGATATTTATTTTATACTTACATATGGTAGCTATGATAAGAATAATGAATATCAACAGCAAGTGATTACATTCAGTGGTTACCAGTCATACCTGATTTGCATAAATTGGAATGTGTTTCTATATGTTCATAGAGTATACCTTTGCCTTTGGTAAGTCTGCAAACACTATTTTCACAGGGTGGCAGGAAAGTTGCTCTGATACCACTTGTAATGACCCCTTTTTAGTCGAAGCACTTAAAACCTGAATCTTACTTTCAAAGCATTTCTCGAAGAGACATTAGAAAGTTAAAGATCAATAAATCAGATATTAAACATCCCTATCACTCATTATGAATAATTCTTCTATAATATATTTCCTAAGTACATTAAATACTAACATCTTCCAAGATCCCATAGATGGAATTCAGTTAGACTATTTATCATTATAGCGAATGAATAGAGCCATTATTGCTTATAAGGCTCAATAATTGCTGCACATCATTATTGAATAATCTTAAATTATATATATATATATAAATATAAATATAAAGAGCAGATTGGAAATGTGCATATAACTATATATGCATTTCTAAATCTACCTTAGATAGAAAGACATAAAAGTAAACTATAATAAACAGTCATTAATAATAAGAAATACTAATAAACAATAATTAATAATAAATGATGATGAAGTCCATATTACCCTTAACCTTTATAATTCCCTGATTATTCTACAGCAGTAGTACTTACATTCATTTCCAAATTCTGACTACACTCTAATTGAAAATAAAATAGTAAAAACAATTACAAATCCTACCCTACAGATTTGTGCCAACCATATATATAATGATCAGCAAGCCTGTTTTATGCTGAGGCAATTTGTAGCCCACAATAATCGGCTTAATTTCTGAGTACCACAGTATATTCCACATATGCTTCCTTGTTCGATGCTCCTATATCCCACCTCTATTCACAAACAATATTTATTATATCTCCATGAAGAGATACGTCTCTTTTAAAGGGGCATCACCTTTCATATGTATTTTGTTTGGAGCCGATTCAAAACAAGGGTCAGCTTCTTTCGTAATTGACTTGATTTTGATATTATTTTTATTTTATCTTTATCCTTTTCTTTGTTATATATTTTCCTTTATTTTAGTTTGTGGAAGTATGTATTTATTAGTTTATTTTATAGGAGATAAATAGTGATTAAATATAATTATAATATTATCTATAATTATAATATCTTTATTTATTATTTATATTTATATCATATTTATAGTATCATTATAATACATGATTATAATAATTGTTAATATTTATATATTAATATTATCTTTATAATCATAATAAAATTGCTTATATATATGTTTTGTTCTTTCTTTATTTATTTATTTGAGACATAGTTATTATTTTGATATTTGGTTTATTTATTTGTCTCAATATTTCATATTTGGTGTTACAATTCCGGGGATATGACATGGTGAAGAAGCCAGCTAGGGTTTCTGCCATTTCCATCCATTGGGAACGAAAACTCTCATTGGTTATGCAATTTTGAGAGTGTGAAATATTATCTAAATTATTGCAGCTGAGAGGAAGATATTTCAGTCTTCCATTTGTTCTTCATTGCAAATTTGTGGTCTTTGGCCAAATTTGGAGATAGAGTTCTCATATCAGCTTATTGAAGCAATTTTGTGATTAGTTCGATTGGAATGTTAGAGATAGGTTTGCTTTCATTTGGTAGAGTTCTTTGATGATTTATATCTGCAGATTGGAGAATTCGATTTTAAGAATAATTGCAGAAGTTTGTTGGAAGCATTCTCAGTTTGAAAGTTATTAATCCTTGCATTTGGAGTTCACATATTTTGATCAAAAGAGGAGTTTGATTCTGAGCAAGACATTTCCAGATTTACATAGAACCATCTACAGCTCAAGGGCAATCGATTTGTAGCTGGGAAGAGATCGATTGAATTAAGAAGGGACAAATTACTCATCTTGCTGGGACGATTTTTCATACTGGAGATAAATAAAAATCAGAAGCACTTCATGAGGGACTGCTGGGTCCAAACGTGATTTTCCATTGCAGCAGGGCAGCCTTTGCATGGTGCGATTTTCATCTTGGAGGGCAGATTAAAATTCAATAAAAATCATGGCAAGTTGTTGGGCCTCGTAGAACCTTGGCCCAGCATTGTGAAGGTGTAAGCCCGACCCTTCGGTAAAATTAAAATTTTCATAATTTACATCCTACAAGTATGTAAACGAGTTAATCATGTCATTGCAATAGAATTTTTCTTTTTCTTTATTGACAAAACATGAACAAATTGCCATATTAATATACAACAAAGATTCCATTTCAATATAATAACTTCACAAGTACATGAAACAAGAATACGTACCTTAACTAACATAGCTCCAATGAGCTTTAGAACAAATAGTAGTAAGAAGGTCTAGGAATCCGTCCTTTCAAATCTTGGTACATCGGCCGCTTGCTGAGGAGGAGAAACATCACTTGGGCGTTTTTCCGCCATCCACGGACTTATAATGCGGTCCCCCGCACGATCATTTTGCAATGAACGGCCCTCCCTTCGAAGAAGAGATTGGTTGGGTAACCCTTAACGACTACCAACTGGACATAGTGCTGTGATTCTACAAAACTAGTTTTCGTGCTAACGGCAAATCACAAACTAGGTTGTATTTCGGAATCACGGTGATCTGACAGTGTAGTACAACAACTAAATGGTTCCTTACACTACTTTGGCCAAAGTGTTACGTTCAATGAAGAACATAGGTCATTTGTCACATACACTAGCCAGGTTCAACTTGACTTGAGGCTATCTTACCCTACGCGTAGGTTGGTCTATCGGGGTAGTCCATACCCTAGACTTCCTACAACATTTTACTACTGTAATGATGAATCTATTAAACAAGATACTACACAGACGCCCTAATTCAGGATATATTCATCCTAGGGATACAATAACTTGATTAAGTTGTTTGTATTAAGTTGTAGAGTATATCTTGCAAATATTCTTGACTCAACCCTAGTAACTTATTATTTAAACACAAGCATATGCTCATTATATAGAGCCATTTAAATAATACGCAGATTGCTTTCCTTTAAGTAATGTAAACCGTACAATATTGACAACAAAACCATGAAATGCCTATTTACATGATACTTTTATATCACAACTTTTCACATGTTTAAGAAACTGACATTCTTTTTGAATTCAATTTAAGTCTACCAGACAGTCAAACTCTTTCCTTTCCAGCCATAACTATAAATCAGAGACCTATCAGATTACTCTGGAAAATTAGGAAAATATGTAAAGAAAGAATTTAGCATGCCTGATTTAGCTTTCCACAAGTTTGGAAGATAGCTCCTTCACTGGCCTCTACTCAAATCACTTTCAGCTTGGATTCTTGAAACCAATTACTCAACACAGTGAAGACAATTCCTGATTGCTCCTCTTCTATTCAAAGATTACCAGTAATTTCAACTTCTGCCTTCTTATATTAACAAAATAACTTAGCAATTCTTCTACTATGGCGAATTCACTTTTTAACTTTAAAATGCTCAAGAAGCTGACTTGCAAATTCATGTGTGAAAGAATGCCAAACACAGGTATATTTATAGGTTGAATTCAAAACCGATTTCCACCTTCTATGGCGCCAGTACTGCCAGCAGGTTGAAGAATATTTCAAACTAAAAACGTGTATCAATTTGGTGAGGGTTTCGTCCTCCATGTTTGACAGCAAGAAGTTCATTTTAATTCGAATTTGTTTCAGACTGTTAAAAATGTGACAACTTTCAACTGGCGCGTTTTTACAGTTAGGTTAAATGCCAAGTTTCATTTCAGACTTCTTCCTTGCTCAAATGGCGTCCAAATTTCATTCTTTTCGCAAAGCAAGAAATATCTCATTTATTTTCTGACGCCTGGCCCTAGTCGCGCGATTTCTCTGCGCGTTTTTCATTTTCCCTTCTGCATTTTCGCGTTTTTTTCTTCTTTATTTCGCTTTGGTAAATCTTTAATATTTTAATAGAGTTTTCAAAGTAAAAATGACGCATTTATGCAGGCTCATATTTGAAGATTAACATTTCAACGAATACATTTGAAAAATCCGCGTTTTCTATGCAATTCGTGATTTTTATGAAATCCGCGATTTTTAAGTTCTTCCCAGATTTGCATTCGCATTTAATAAAAGTGCTTTGAAATGTTTTAATTTTTATTTCATTTGATTTTGACAAATCTTTTATTTTAATATATTTGTTTATTCTATTAAAATACTTATATAATATAGTTTATGCATAATTATTTAAATTATCAATTTAAATAATATTATATACATTTTAAACTATATTATATTAATATTTTAATATAATATTAAATATATTGAAATACTTAACATTATACTAATACATATATATTCATTTACATTATACATTAAACTTGTAAATTTATATATATGTATTCGTATAATTTCAGAGGCAAGATATCATTACAATATATAATTCATTTATCTCGTTAGCCGTGGTTATGTATATTTGTATATATATCAGTATATATATACTACATGTGTAAGTATCCATAAATACATTTATATCGACACATACGTATGGCATATCCATCTGCTTAATACGTTTGTATCGACATGAATGTACTTATGGGTACTTGTACATATCATATTCGTATGTACAAATACACATATCCACCTCTAACCAGAACTTGTCATTTATAAGGTTATACTGGCAAGCATCACTTGTTTACACATTCAGAAGAAGACACGACTCCTAATGATACTAGACAAGCCTACAGATGACTTACCTTTAACCAGAACAATGACTTAGCTTACACAGTTCTAAGGTTTGTGTGTGTATGTCCAGTTGGTATCCATTACTGTTTACCCGACCAAGTTCTTCCCCGAGTGATATCTCTCCTCTGCCTGGAGGTACGAACCTGCTTCCTGCACACCATGTCACGACAACGGGAATCATATGCTCAAAACAAAGCAGAATACATGAAACATTTCAAAAGTTAGATTATTCATAAATCAATAACCTTATATTCTCCTTTATGCAGTATTTCACCAAGAATAACATCAAATGAAACAACATTCATATTGAAAACGAGGTACAAGCATCATTAATTTACCTTCAGAATTCACATTTACTCTATCTAGTAATGGTAAATTGTAACGTCTCAATTTGGGATGTAGCAGAAGGGGTTATATGCAGCCATTGAAGAGTATCGAAGGAATTCTTGCTTGCTGCTACAGATTATCAGGTTCTCCATTGCATTGTCTTTGCATTGTTAAGTCATTTATTCATGTAATGATCACTCGCTGTCTCAAACAGCATATTAGCATTGTTTTCAGTCATTCATGCTAGGGGTTTGATCTGAGTTTATTACCAGCACTGTATCTCATTTATGATCTCAAATAAAGATATTGGAGGTTGGCTGCCATATGTTTGATTAAATGTCAAACTCATTTACTTTCAGTCAGCATACTAGAATGCATGATAAATGTTTGACATAATTCCTTATTGCAGATGCATATTACTTGCATGCCAAGTGTTTGACAAATTGTCAATTGGCTGTAGATGCTTAGTAGTCATTTAGAAATCATATATGTGCATTGTAAAAGATCAAAAAGAGTCATCCTTGCATTTAGATTATAGTTTAGTCATTGTAGCATTGATTTATAAGTGTTTGGAGCATTTTATCATCATCTTCAAGCCAATATATAAGACTGAAATCACAGACCAGCAAGCATTCAGTTTGCATCAGAAGTGTTTGACAAAAAACCTTGAGCCTATATTCAACAATTTGAGGGCAGAACTAGGAAGGTTCATTACATGCTGTCAATGAAGTGTTAATTTGCTACAGCGGTTTATTATCATTATCTAGTGCATTTAAATTTGTAAATTCCTGCTTTGCTTGGCAATATTATTATCATTTATAATCTAACCCAAGTCAACAAAGGTAGCAAAGGCAGAAAATTGGTTTTGGTTAGAATCCGCCTGGAGAGGGTTCTTACACTTGACAACTGCACTTACCAATTTTTTTCTGAGTTTCAAACATGACTTAACTTCCACCTTATAGAGGCATGTACCTCAAAATGAAAATTATAGGCTTGAGTTTGGATGAGTCTTCACTACATAGGGATGTGCCTTGTTACATGACAATGCTTGAAGTTTTGAACTCCTGTAATGTCCCCTTCTCAAATGTGATCTTCCCAGTTGACCATTGGCCTATTCTGGAGACCTGTAGGCTACTCGGATGGTGAAATTAGGGTTTCTTGTTTTTGAGGAGGTTGTTGCTTGAAGTCTGGAAATTGGATTGCGGATTCTTTCTGGGTTTTCAGAGAGCTTCGCAGTGGTATGGTCAGTTTGGTGTTTCGAGCAACTTCATGAATTTACTATTTTTAGTAAATTCTATTTTTAGCAGTGGACAGGTTGGGTTCAGTTCAGTTGGTCCTCTTTTTCAGATGGTTCAGTTGGTATTGTTGTTTTTGGCCTTTGGGTGCATTTTTTATGCAGAGATAAGTTATTTCATATTATAATGTTTTTTTTTAATATTATGACCCCTTGGCCTAGCTGTATAACTTCATGTTGTTTTAAAAAGGGGGACTTTATGGGTGAGTGCATCATCAGGTGAAAGATTAAATATTTTGAAGGTCCAAAAATGCTCAAGGTGAAAAGGGACGCCAACTTTGGAAAAGCAAGGCATTTAATATTATTTCTCACCTCTCTTAAGTGGGACGCCATTTTGAAGAAGACTGGTCAAAAAGTCAAATTTATGCCAAGTGTTGTGGGGCGCACCTTCTAGAAGTTGCATGCGTTTCTTTCCAAAATCTATATAAGGAGACTTCCTCTCTTTATTCTGGTTATCTTTTGTCTACCTTATTGTTATGTTGCTGGATTGACTTCAGGCACTCGCTTCGAGGAAAGCACACCTCCTAGCAATGGCTCATCTTCTTGCTTGAAAGATAGCAACTAGTTGAGAGTTAGTTTGTAATAGGTTTGTTTTGCATTTTCAGTTGAGTATTTGCATTTTGGAGTTCTAGTTTGCATTTTCTGTCTCATTTCTGGAGTTGTTGAATATCACAGAGGAATGTAAGATTTGCTTATAGCTCTTGGAATAAAAATGCTATTGTTCTGGGTATTGTTTCTGTCATTTTGTTTATGAGGGGCGACCATTCTAGCTGATTTGCAGATTTTTTAAAAGTGTCCTTGATTTTATAGAGCAAAATCGCCCTTGCAGCTGGGCCGTACCATTCTAGGGCTGCTTTGGATTTCGTGCAAAATAATTAATGGTTGTTTGGGGTGGTTTTAGGAATGCATCTTGGGCGCCATTATCATTAGAGTAATCTGCACTTGGTTTCATGTCATTTGAGTGAGATTTGAGTAAGATATGAGCATTTGAGTGAGTTGTTAGATTGCTGGTCTGTCATATCAGTCCTATAGAAAAGTTATTCTGTGAGGAGTCGGAGTCTAGAAGGGTTTACTAAATGTTGAGGAAGTCTTGTTTAACATTGCAGCATTGAAGAACTTGAATCTCTGGGTGTCACGTCTCAGACTTTGATGTTGTTTTGCTCATGACTTTGTGTGAATCTACTCTATGAATTATTGTGTGCGCTAGAGTAATATGAAATATTATGATGCTTGAGTGTGTGGAAATGAGAAAAGCGCTTACTTTTGAAAGTTATTTAGTAATGACTGCATTTTATTTTGAAGATTATGTAAGATAGAACAAAATAGAAATATTGATTGAAAGTATTTCTTTGATTTATATCTATATCGAATTCTAATTCATTCTGTTGTTGCATGCCTGAGTGCACTTGAGTTGCAGGTGGTCGAAGACCAAGAGTGTGATTGAGGAAAGGAGGTTAGCTTCTTGATAGGGTAAAACTGGAGTACTCTCGACCACACACACACAACACCTAGACTCATGTAGATTGCATTTAGGCAATGTCACTTTCAACATGATTGTCTTGAATTATTGGTGAATTAAATAATAGTCGATTAAAATAAATAAAATAATAAATAAAAGCAATAAATACAATTTAACTATTAATTATTAATTTTAAGTTTTAAATGCTTTATGGTTTCAAATCCTATCTTTATTTTGTGTTAATTAAATGATGAATTATTTATAAGTGAGGTAAAATATTTATTTTAGATTTGAATAAATAAATAATAAAAATAATATCATAAAAATAAATTAAATATCAATTAAAAAGGATTATGATTTATTTTATTTAATATATATATCCCATTTTTTTGTGCAATAATAGAAAAATCTGTTTATTAAATTTTATCTAATTAGGAAATTAAAATAAAGTGAAAAATATTATATTTACATATGATAAATATTTGGTTTGCATATTAAAAGGTGGAGATATCTTTGTTTGCATATGTTTAAAAACCTTAGTCCAAAATTGGGAGAAATGAACAGTCTCGAGAAAACTTTGGGCTCTGGGGAAATTCTCCTTAAAACCAACAATGCTTTTGGCAAGTGGCTACCTCTTGATTTTGCATGTAAAATTTATCTATCATCTGGAAATGGTCTGCATGACCCTCGGAAGGAGGAATAAAGCTTTAAGGGGAGAAAAGAGAACATTATTCAGACACATAACCAGGGCTCTGGAAGAGGGAGACAAAAAGGTAATACTGGGCATCTGCAACTGGAAAAATCTGCCAGGTTATTTCCATTCCTTGTTTTTAAATCAGTTTAAATTTCAGTAAGAAATTGGAGAAATGAAATGCATCATTCTATGAAAATGATTACAAATATTTGAGAAATCTCTTCCAATTTTATTTTGAATCTGGGTAAAAGCCTTCTTCTCATTTGTTGCATTATAGAGAGAATACGCAATCTCTTTCTTCCAGATTAGGGTTACATTTTGTTGCAAAAGCTGCAAATCATTAAATTGCTCTCAATTGTATCTGAAAACATATATAAATATTCCTGTGCATATATACATATATATATATGTATGCATATAATCTTGCAAGAAAAACTTTTACCAAAAATTAATTCGAAATTCGTTTGAAATAAATTTAAATGCAGTGTAATACTGGGCGAAATCTTTCTTTTGTGTTATGAAATTGTTTAACTGTAGGGGGGAGGGGAGGGATTTAATTCCCAGCCCTTCCCATAGGAAGGGCACGGCTCTGTGGGGAGGCTCGCGCCCTCCATAGGCCACGGCCTGTGGAGGGGGCGCGACCTCCTCACAGCCCGCGCCCTCCCCATGGGAGAGGCAAGGCCTCCCAGCACCCTTTGTGGTGCTCAACACCTGTATGAAACCCTGTATAATATTTTTATTCTATGTGCACAGCCAGAAAACGTGAGAATAGTTATGAAAATCAGTATTTCTTTCTTTAAAGCATATATATATATATATATATATATATACACTCAGCTGTATATGTATATATATACATATATATATTCATACATATATACATAAATGCAAGTTTGAACAGGAAAACCATCTTCAAAATGTGATATGATTTCTGTCAAAAATACACAAACATCTCAGTAATTTTGAAGCTGGAAATGAGAAAAAAGTACCTCTGAGAAAACATGTAAACTGAAAATCTTCTTGATCACACTGTCTTATGCTTACATACAGATGTACATTCCTGAATAATGGTATACAATATAAAATTCAAATGCAAGTTTTTCTTTCAAACCTCTGTTATTCCGAAAGAATTGCCCTGTTTCTGTATATTACTAATAACCAGAAACTTGTAGTAAATTGAGAATTTCACTTTCAAATCAGCTTGAATCTGGAAAGAGTAGAAATATATACATAAATCTGTGAACACTGTTTCATACAAAAGAATTAATTAATTCCTCTACTTGTGTTCGTACACTGATAGTATCATGACGTACATGCAATTTTTACATTTTCAAGAGAGTAGCTTGGAATGAAAACAGAGTCCTTTACCAAATCAGAAAATAATTACTTACAAAAGAGTAGATGCTATCTTAATACTGAACTTACAACTTTTTCTTTTTCTTTTCTTTTGTCCAATGTAATTCAAAAGATGTTTTGAAATTCTCATTTGAAAATTCTTTTAGAATCAATAGAATGCATGAAACATGTATGGAAAATGCACAACTTTCTGCTTTTGCACTTTATTATACTTTACTTTTGGTAACTTCCGGGACAGGATGCCGAAGGTGGATCCACAGAGACGGTAGTTTTACCTTTTCTGAAACTACCATTTGCTTATTTTATTTATGCTTGGCCAAGCACTTGTACCATTGAAATAGATGGATTGTTTTAAAAGCCTAGAAATATATATGTATTTGAGTCTCTGCCACCTCCTGTTGCAAGAAATATGTTTTCTCATGTTAGAAATGCATATAGGCACCAGGCATGCATCGAGAGTTCCTTCCTGTTTTATTGTGTCAGGTTGCTAGGCTGCTTTATGCAGGGCCGGGGATTCCTTCGAGTTAGGAAGGAACCCGGGGAAGTCATGTACTTCGTGGTTGGGCGGAAAAGGCGCCTGAATCACACTCTTGGCCCCAGCTTGCAAGCAGACCGATGGTGTCACGGCGGTTGGAGGTTCAGAGTTTTATTTGCCATTGATGTTCTTGTGTATCATTCTGGAATGGCTAGTAAAGCCCATTGTATATGAATATGTATTTGACATTCACTAATTGAAACTTGAAATAGAAGTATTGCATGAAAGAGTCTAATGTAGCATTGATATGTAGAATTTCAGTTTTATGATGTAGCATTGAAAAAGATGTATCTATTGGAATTATTGATCCCTTTCGAGTTTGGATGAACATGTTTATATGAAAATTCGTGATATACTTTTACCATGTGCATAATCTTGATAAATTACAATGTTATTATTTACATACATAAAATGCAATTTAATTCTCTTTTATTGAGCTCATTTTGGAAAGTTTTTATGAATGATATTACTTTCTTGAAAACCTTTTTGAAACGGATCAAACAATTTAAGATGCTTTTTGCTTTTAATTTTCCGAGCGCTACACTGGGCTTTATCTAACATTCTGATATATTGTAAGCTGATTAGTAGTACTATCAGCCATTCTCCTCTTTATCTCTCATTTACTCTATTGTACTTCCCACTGAATAAGTGGAAGAGGCTGGCTTGCCGCCTATTTACTTTCAGTATGTAGTTGTAGGGATCCTCTGACCACATGCTCGCCATCACTCAACACCATTCTTGGTTAGAGTTATTTCAGCTCATTTTGCATTAGATCCTCTGACCATATGCTCGTCTGTTTCAGACTTATTCTTGGTTAGAGTTCCCTTCCAGCTCTGCATATGCATTAGATCCTCTGACCAATGCTCACACCTTGCCCACATCGGGATCCTGGTGTACATTCTGGTTAGAGTTACTTTCTGCATCGTTTTGGTTTAGAGCTAACCTTAACGGGTGCGTGTTGATTGTAATTGCTTGTGAAGAAACAAAAAAAAAATTGGTCCAGTTCTTTACAACTCCCTCCTATATCAGGTCTTTGCTGATCTTCGAACATAGTAAATCAATCCAACAGTGACCTCTCTTTCTTCATCAAGACAGATGACTTGAAGAGCTCCATTCCATGATCCTGCAGACATTCAGTAAAGAGCCACAAATACAACATAACAAATTGGACAAGACCTAATCATGACTTGCTCTTGGGAAAACAATATATGCAAGCTTTAAACTTGACAAAATACAAAAATTTCATATGGTTGCAACATAAGTAGATAAAAAATAAAAAAGTTTACAATTGATTTTATCTGAAAGAGATACTTCTTTTTAATTTATAAACACAAAATATGCAAATTTCAATTGCTAGAACTTAATCACGTTTATTTTTCTGAATTTTATCCAGTTGCAATTTTTATTTTTTTGTTAATTTTTTCCACCGAACATGAACTTGAAATCAAACTTCATGACACTTTATGATGCAAACACCTACTTTACAACAATTATCTTTGGCTGCCTTATCAAACAAATTAGGTTATAACCTTGTGACATTTTATCATACTCCAACCTTTTATTTTACAGAACTTACCGTTGGCTGCCTTATCAAAGTAGGTTAATCTAATGTTCTTTTGGTGGGCTTTGTATGACAAAAATGTTATAAACTTATAAGAGATAAACATCTTCATCATTTTGCTAGATAAAATATGGTATGATTCCTGGGGTCCTCACCCAAAATACAAAAATGATTTACAATGCAGTTTAAAAGCATGCAAGTGCTTTGGCTCTCATGACTGTGGCTAAGATAAAACATTGAATCCCAAAAGTTAGTTAATACCAAAACTCATGTCCATGTTTGAGAAGTGAGACCATAACACCCCCCTTATTACACGTACAGATAAGACAAAAAAGAAGAATATGTCTACTCCTGCTGAGCTATGCATACTCCAAAGCATTGCTGAAACAAATCGAAAGAAAGCATGAAGCTCAAAAACTGCTTGCAAAAAAAATGCAAATCAATCCCAGACCAGAAATCAGAAGCAGACATCTGGTAAATGATACTTTGACTGCAGGTTACTTGAGTGTGAGTTTGGAGTCAATGACTCCATAAATTTTCCATGGGTTTCCTTCAACTAACCAGTCAGCTGGAACCATCTTCAAATGGTCATTATTGGTATTTTAGTTATTTTACTTTTTTTTCTATTCTAGTTTTTTATTTTTATTTGTTGTTGAGACAATGACCTTAATAACATCTTTGCATTTTTGTTTTTTTACTAGAATGTAGAATTTTTATATAATCTAACATGGACCTTTCTATTGGATTTTAAATTTTGATTAGATGTTATGGATTCCTTTGATTTGATTCAAATTTTGTAGGAATGGATGCTCAAGTTGCCTACGGATTCCATCATCTACGCAACAAGAGGCCGTATCTTGCTCGAGGACCGATTTCAAATAAAGTGCATAAGTTGCTCCTGCCTTTTTTATCATCCATTTGAGAAATGTGTTCTAGTATAAAGCTTGCATATATATTCTCTCTTTCCTTTTCAGACCTTTGTTAGTAATATTAATAGCATTCTCACTATTGATCAACAAACATAGGCCCTCTGACCTTGAATACAAATATTATGATATTGTTCCTACAATGAAACCATTTGGATTTTTTTACTTCCATGCTTACAAAGATTTGTGTATAACTCTTGATTAACTTTAAGGTAGAGTTTTGTGATGAATATAATATTGTTCAATGATTATCTTTATTTGACTTTGCTTTTTACTTGTTAGTGTAGGTTTTTTATTTTCCTTATGTTAGGGGTATTTCCTTTTTCCTACACATATTTTTCCTTTTTTTAGTTGTTAGTGTAGGTTTTTTTATTTTCCTTATGTTAGGGGTATTCTGTCCTTACCTGAGTAGATTATGGGGTAGTTGAGTTTCTCACCCTCTTTTGGCTTTATGTGCCACCTCTCATAACCTCTCTTTTGTCTTCACTTGAGGAGGTTATGCCACATGTTTTGGCATTTACCAAGTAGGTAAAACCTCCCACCTTTTATGGGTAGTAGGACTTAATGCACCTCTTGGATATATATGTTCTATTTTTGCTATATATACAACACTCTACTCTCACCTTCAATAGTTTGGTGATAGCTCGGCGAGAGTATTCTCAAACTTGTTTTGCTTTTTCTCTAATTTCTCTCTTTTAGATTTCTTTCTCCATCCCAATATTTTGATATTCAATCATTTGTTGATTGAAGTGCATGTGATCTACAATTGACATCAGATCTTGGCTTGATTCTTGTTTCTCGAAGAATCTAAAAAGTTTTGTTCTAGTTAAGGACAATCTAGGATGCATATTGTTGTGACCTTTTCACACATCACCCCATTCAAAATGGGGACCCCCCTAATTTTTGCTCCGTACCTGGTCTTTTGGCTTTGGTTTTGTCTCTCTCTCTCTCTCTCTCTTTCTGTCTCTTTTTGCTGTTTGCCTTTCCGGGGATGTGCCCGTCTTTGAGCTTAAACTTGAAATTTTGGCTAAGTCTGAGAAGTAGGGTTTTGGATCTTTCGGTCAGTTCGAAGTCAAATTGAGTAAGTGAATTGAAATCTGAGCTTGACACTACATTCAGTAATCTTCCAGTAGATCCCAGCAAAATTTCGTTGAATTCTGATAACTTACTATTTTTAGTAAGTGTTCAATTTAGGGCATTCTCTCGACACTTTTGAAATTTCATCCGCTGCATTGCATCTAGGACACTTTAAACTGCTTGCCTGCAAATTTTGAGCTGAAACGGACAACTTTCTATTTTTAGCAAGTATCACCTTCAAGAGCAAATTTTAGGGTTTGCATGCAGAGTTTTTCAGTGCATGTCTAGAGAATATTTCTGGGTTTTCCGAGACCTACGTGGTGATATAACATGCAATATGAGATAATAACTTTCAGCAGTCTTCACTTCAGAGGTTATTTTTTAGGGTTTGCATGTTGGAATCTTCGACGCATGTCTGGATATTCTTGATGGGTTTTTCAGGAGCTTTGCAGTGATGTAACATGCAAATCAGGATCAGGACCTTTTGTAGAGTTGTCTTTGGAGGCTATTTTTAGGGTTTGCATGCAGGATTTTTTCACTGCATGTCAACATATTCATCATGGGTTTTTCAAGAGCTACACAACAAGGTAACATGCAAGCAGAGTTGATCACTTTTTAAGAACTTACTATTTTTAGCCAGTGCCCGCATGCAGTCCAGTTTGCTGGATTTTTCTGGGTTTTGTGAGATCTCTCAGACTGTGTGACATGCAAACTCACTTGGAAAGTGGTTGGTCACTTTTTCAGACACTTACTATTTTTAGCAGGACCACTTCGGCAGTTGCCCAACACTTCAACATCACGAACAGTGCGACATGCAACAAAAACGGGGTCGAACGAAGATCATTTGATCAACATGCAAGTCAGATTAGGGTTTCGAGCTTCGGGGCCTAAAATGAGGGGTCAAATGCTAGAATCTCCGAAAACTAGTGTATCCCATTGCAATCAATATCTTTCAAGGATTCCACTAGTAAAATTTGAAGGTAATCCAAGCACTTACTATAAATAGTAAGTCACTTCTCAAACAACCTATAAATAGCAAGTCAGCGCGAGACACCAGTGTGAACAGGCCAATGAACCCATGAGGATCAGGCCAGTCAGATTTCAAGTTAAACAGAGTTGTGGAAGTCCTGAAATCAAGCAGTTACTATAAATAGTAAATCACTTCCAGAAACAGGCTATAAATAACAGGTCGACACAAGATGGCAATGTGAACAGATCAATTAGATCATGAGTATCCTATGGTGTAAATTTCAAATCAATCCAAGCTACAGAAGAGTGAAAACTAGGGTACTTACTAAATATAGTAAACAAGGGCGAGCAAGCTTAAAAAATGTCTAAGTTTGAGAAAGTTCCTACTCAGCCCTTGAAATGCGCCCAAGGTAAAGCTGGCTGAAGGATGGAAAAGTTTTCAAGTCTTGTGAAATTCCTGCTCCACACTTGAAATGCACCCATATTGGAGATGGCTCTAGAAAATATTTTAAGTGTTGAAATTCCTCCTTGACCCTTGAAATGCGCCCAACTCCAAGAGGCATGAAGAAATTTTCTAAGTCTTAAAGTTCTTACTTAGCCCTTCAAATGCGCCCAACCTTGAGAGAAGATGAGGAAGGTTAAAAAAAACGCCTAAGTGTGTTAAGTTCCTCCACCACTAGCCAAATGCGCCCACCTTGCCATGGAGAAATATATCAAGTGTTCGAAAATTCTGCAGGGGCCTTCAAATGCGCCTATGTCACCTAACACTGTGGAAGATGTTCAAGAAATATTCTAAGTGTGGAAATTCCACCTCCACCCCTCAAATGCGCCCAAGGAGAGAGGTAGTTCCTCCTTGACCCCTCAAATGCGCCCAACTTGCTAGATTATGGAGAACGTTAAATTTTATTTTTAAGTCATGTTGAGAATTCCTCCTTGATACCTCAAATGCGGCCAAGATGAAGTTAGCTCAAGGGTGAGAAAAAAATGTTCTAAGTGTTGTTGAATTCCTCCTAGGCCACTCATATGCGCCCAAACTTGTTGAAGGAGGTGGCTTTTAAAAATATGCTAAGTATGTTGAAATTCCTCCACCACTAGTTAAATGCGCCCAAGTTGATGGGCTAGCATGAAATTTTTTCTAAGTGTTGAAATCTCTCCTCCCCTAGAGGCAACCTTGGGAAGGGATGAGGAAATTTGCTAAGGCATGTATGAACTGGTAGAGAAGGAGTTAAAATGCGCCAGATTCATGAAGTTGAATAAAACTTTTCCAAGGCAAGGCAAGAAAAAAAAATACGCCCAGAGATGAGGAATGAGGATAAACTTTGATGAAAATATTTTTTTGTCTAAGGTATAAATTGCAAAAATTAGAAGTACCCCTTCGTCTATAGACACATGAATTTGGTGTTTTCTGAGGGGAATTTTCTTCTGGGTACTGGATATCTTCGACAAGGGATTAATTTTGAAATTTTCCACACCTTGCCAAGGATTTTAAGATGAAGATTTTGATGGGTGCCTGAATAATGAAATTTCCTAAGGAGAATTAAAATTTTACTAAGGCAAGAAGGAAAAAAGTGTTGTTAGAAATAAAATGCCTTGACTGGTGAAATTGAAGTCAGATGCCTAGACATTTTTCGATGGAGTTTCTGATAGGAGTAATTTGTTCAAGTCAGTATGAGGAGGAAATAACAAGATGAAATCAAATGCCTTGGCCAAATATGATAAGTTGAAAGGGGGTGCGGTTGAATTAATATTTTCAAAAGATGATTTAAAATGCTGGTGAAGTAAAATACGCCCATGCCATGAATATGAGTTTTGGAAGTTCTAGAAGGTCAAATATTCTAGACACCAGATGCCAAGTGTTGCAGCTACCAGAGGAGGGAAAATCAAAATTTGAATGAACTGGCTAAAGTTAGCTTCCTTCTAGAATTCGACTTGGCTATATGTACTGTGAGTTTTGTTCATTTTTCTCCATCAGCTAGTAAGTGCGACTTGAGCTTTGAAGTGAAGATTGTAGTGTGAGGAAAGTTGAGGGTGAAGAAATTCGAAGTTGAGCTTTGAGGAGGGATAAATTTGAAGTTGAGAAGTTGCTGAAGTAAGCTTGGGTCAAATTTTTCTTCTAAGTGCTGAAGTTGTATTGCTGCAAGAAAATTATCTAAGTGTTGAGAGTTCAAGGCTGCTGCAGGAGGTGTTGAGGTTTGAAGTTGAAATTTAGTGCTGCAGCTTCTCATTTTCGAAAATCTGCTGGCAGGCCCGATGTGATTTTATTTTTCTAAGTTAAATTTTTAATGACTATCTTTTGTTTTTGCAAAATGGCTGAAGTAAGAGTGACTGGCAAGAAAAATAATGCTGAATCCAACAAGGCAAATGCGTCCAGACAAGCTGTGATCAAGAAGTTGTGCAAGTCTTTCCTGTCGGAGTCGAAGTTTTCTTCAAAGTTGGGGAAGTTGGCGGATAAGAACTTAGGCTCTTTCAATATGGAAGCTTTCAAAAGTCGAATGATGGGAATTGGAGGCCATCGTCCATCAATCACTTCGCACAATATTGTTAGAAGTGGACTTTATGCAGCTGCTGGTTTTCCACCAGCAATTTAGTGTTTGGAGATGATCATGGAGTGTGCTAACTGTTACAACCCAGAGCGGAGGACCATCACTTCGCCGGATGGCAAGTTGTTCGCCAACCTCACACCTGCGGCTATTGGCGAAGCATTTGGAATTCCCTCACATGAGAAGATGATTTACAAAACGAGGGAACGTGTTGAGCGTATGTATGCTTCTACATTTGACAGATGTGCTGATATGATAAACTCCCGTTGGATGAACAAGCCCAAGCCCACTCGCACGAAGTTGCCGAAGCAGATAATCTCAGATGATCTGAAGCAGGATTATTGTGATTTGATTATGATTCTCAGCAAAGTTGGAGGATGCCCCCAGGTGTTCATCTTTGAACCTTGGATGTTTTACTACATCAACCTTGTGTTGGAAGGCAAGGAGTTTATTGATTGGGCAATAATGATTAGTGATAATTTGCATGAACAACTCCAGAGTTTGAGGAGAATGAAGACATTTTATATGAGCTCATACATTATCTACATGTTGGCTCGTATGACGAAGTATAGAGGAATATCATACAAGGAGCCTATTGGGTTTGGCTCTCAGTAGTTCAAGATTCATGAGGCTTGTCCGCAATTGCACTTGACGAGCACATCTCACTACAAGAGAGTCAATGACGCCTTCACCATGCACATCACAAGATCACTTCAGCAAAGAACTCACCATAGGATATCAAAGGAGGCTCAGGAGTTGATAGAAAGGTACGGGTGTTGGTTTATCCAATTTCCGAAAGTCACTTACATTAGGCTGCAAGGGTTTTCTTCATATCCTTACAGGTTGCCCAGATACCCTACGAACATGATCTTGCTATTAGAAATATCTAGGCAACTCATTGCCTATGATAAGATTTAGAAGAAAAAGAAGGAGGGAGGACTTGACTTCCTGATCATCATGGGAAATTCAGATGAGGTGTGTCCTTCACTACAGGCAGCCAAGGAAGCTGAAAATGAGTTTCAGTTTTTTGCCCTTTCTTATCACACCAGCAGACAGTATTATGATCCTCATAGGAATATCAGATGGATACTGTTAGAGGAGTTCAGACATAAGGCAAATATTGAAGATTTCTGGGCTAGTGCGTTGGATGATGCTGAGGTAAGAAGAAGGATGTTTTCAAGATTACTTTTGAGCATGATTAGGGAGTGAGAGATTATTCCAGTGCCGGATCAGGTAGACAAGGATATGAACGTTCTTCATCCAAATTATGAGACAGTGAGGGATACGCCACTCCCACTTCCAGATTGGTCAGAGCCGGAGATTGTGGATTTGGATACACTTTGCATACTAGTCCTGACATTCACCAGAGGATGGGTTGAGAGGCATGTGAATAGGCTTAAGAGCAGGTCAATTCCTCTTACTTATAACTTGATGGGAGATCATAGGACGCCAACTGCTACAAAGAAGAAGCAGGTTGCTCGAGCTCTAGAGTCACGAAGGAAAGAGCCAGTCTAGCCAGAGCCCCCGAGAATTGAGGTGGCATCACCTACGTCATTGGAGACTCATTCTCCAGGTATACAAGAGGTTTCATTGTTTGCTGATCAAAGAAATATGTTGAAGAAGGAACAAGAATTATAGGAGGCAAATCAGCCACCTCGAAGGGAGTTTGTTGGCTAGAGTGTCAACGCGCCTACTAAAGATTGTTGGTTGAATATTTTGCAAACCTATGAGGTTTAGTAAAATGGTGGTTTCAGCCAAAGTGTGTGAGATAAAACTCTCCTAATTAAAGGAAGGCTCCCCCTTTCCTACTAACTAAAACAAATATGGGTGGAACGATAACCTTTCCTCTTGTTTCAAGAAAGATTAAATCCTTAAAAACTGTTTCTTTCTCTTTAAAGTGACTGAACTCAACGATGGAGGAAGATCCAATGTATTTGCATTTGAAACAACAACCGTGGTTTGTGCTGAAACAGATTCATTCTGTACCACAGTTGTTACCCTAGGAGATGTCTCAGTTTGAATTGCAACAAAAGTTTGTTCGGATGGCATATTGTGATCAGCATTAGCCATAAAGCAATCAAAACTTGCAATTGATGTATCTATTTTTGGGAGTGTCATCTGTGATGTCATTGGATACATCGGATTGGAATCAAAAAAATTCTCCAAATTATCATGCATGTTCTCCATAGAAGTGGTTAATGTGGATGACGTTGATGTATGAAGAGCAACTTCCGTAGGAGCAATAGAAGGAACAAAAACCATTGAGAAAGAATCAACATCACTATCAATTTGAGACATGGGAGACAATATTGATATTGGTGCAACATCAATATGAGAAAACATCATATTTAGAGCAGTAGGAGACTCAAAAACCTCTCCTTCTTGCTGATCGATGATTTGGATCTGCGTCTCTTTAACTTGCTTCCCTTTTAATGTTGTTTTCTCCAAAGGTTTTTCCACAGCATGACTGACTTTTAACTTGATTCTCGTTCCTGAAGAAGAAGCACCTTCCTTGGACTTATCTCTGACTTCTGATTTCAATCCAACAGGTCCAGTTGAATCATCATCATCATTAACTCTGATTTTTATAGTTTTGACACCTATAGTCTTGAGCCAAGAATTAGTATTTGCCAAGACTGATTGAAATCTGTTAAAGATGGAACTTGATTCTTTATGAGACCATTGTATTGCTGGAATAGAAGCGTCAGCAACCCTTTGTTCATCATACTCTGGATCTAAAATCTGCCCATCATCAATGACTCCTTCTGGGATCAAGGTCATATTAAGATCTATAATTTGTTCAACTGTGAGCCTACAATAATCCATTTTATGGATGTCCTTCTCTGTTCGATTATCTACCCAAATATCTTCTAGGCGATGTACATGAGTGAAAGCTGTTTTTATCTTGTCCTTCATTCCTCTGTAGTGAAAATCTGTTCTTGCCTTGAATCTTTTCAATTTGATCTCCTGAATTTCAGTTTCCATTGCTTTTGCCTTTGAGGTAGTTGTGAAGGAGTATCTCCCAATCTGCAATGGATTATGAGATGAGATACTTAGTCCAACTTTATTTTGTACAACTTTTCGTGCATGTACTGTCATCAATTGCTTTGCAATCTCCATTAGAATGATTTTATCTGTTGGATATCTTGGAAGCATGTATGGCTGATCTTCAAAACAGCCAACTCTCATGTAGTTAAAAGTGGGAAATTGGAGGAAGAGACAACCATATTCATTGACCTTTTTCCAAGCAGCGTCAGATACTCTGTTGTTTTGCAAGGTCTTGTCAAATAGACACATGAAATGACCAAAGAGTGCGTCTTGGACTCTTATATAATGAATTTTGCTTGGTCTCAAAGGCAGCTGATCATAGTACTCCCAAACTGGAACTAGTGATCTATCTCCTTGGGTAGAAAGCCTTGAAATTGCCTCAATGAAGCTGTTATGTAGACCAAATAGGAGTTTATGTAGAATGTGAGCGTAGTAGGAACTTGTGCAAGCTGTTCATATAAACTATTGCTGATTATCTCACCCCAAAAGATTGGGTGTTGTGCCTTCCTTATCACCACTATGAACTTGTACATCCACTTCTCAAAGACATTAGAGAATTTCAACCCCATTATCCTGCTCAAGAGTGTGATTATATCATTGATCTTTTCTTTGAATTCAAATCGATATAGCTTAGGCAACCCAGACACACAATTTCGACGCTTCAGATGCCATTTAGTATTGATGTGCTGTATACAATCTGCTGTCTTCTGTTGATAATGATCTAGAGCACTTTTTATTGAGATGTCTTAATATATTGGTGCAACTTGAACTCTGAAAATCCTATTAATGGTTTTTGGATCAAGCCTAATGACCACATTACCATCATCATCTCTGATAGTTCTGGAGTCTCTGTCAAAGTGAGCTGCGCATGTCCTTGCATACGCAACTCACTTTGACAGAGAATCCATAACTGTTAAAGATGATGATGGCAATGTGGTCATTAGGCTTGATCCAGAAACCATTAATAGGATTTTCAAAGTTCCAGATGCACCAATATATTCAGACATCTTAGTAAAAAGTGCTCTTGATCATTATGAAAAGAAGAAAGCAGATTGTGTACAACACATCAGTACTAAATGGCTTCTAAAGCATCAAACTTGTGTGTCTCGGTGGCCTAAGCTATACCGATCTGAATTCAAAGAAGAGATCAATGATATAATCACACTCTTGAGCAGGATAATGGGGTTGAAATTCTCTAATGTCTTTGAGAAGTGGATGTACAAGTTCATAGTGGTGATAAGGAAGGCACAACACCCAATCTTTTGGGGTGAGATAATCGGCGATAGTTTATGTGAACAACTTGCACAAGTTCCTACTACGCTTACACTCTACATGAACTCCTATTTGGTCTACATAGCAGCTTCATTGAGGCAATTTCCAGGCCTTTCAACCCAAGGAGATAGATCACTAGTCCCAGTTTGGGAGTACTATGATCAGCTGCCTTTGAGACCAAGCATAATTCATTATAGAAGAGTCCAAGACGCATTCTTTGGTCATTTCATTTGTCTATTTGACAAGACCTTGCAAAACAACAGAGTATCTGACGCTACTTGGAAAAACGTCAATGAATATGGTTGTCTCTTCCTCCAGTTTCCCACTTTTACCTACATGAGAGTTGGCTGTTTTGAAGATCAGCCATACATGCTTCCGAGATATCCAACAGATAAAATCATTCTAATGAAGCTTGCAAGGCAATTGATGAAAGTACATGCACGACAAGCTGTACAACATAAAGCTGGAGTAAGTATCTCATCTCATAATCCATTGCAGATTGGGAGATACTCCTTGACAACTACCTCAAAGGCAAAGGCAATGGAAACCGAAATTCAGGAGATCAAATTGAAAAGATTCAAGGCAAGAACAGATTTTGACTATAGAGGAATGAAGGACAAGATAAAAAGAGCTTTCACTCATGTACATCGCCTAGAAGACATTTGGGTAGATATTCGAACAGAGAAGGACATCCATAAAATGGATTATTGTAGGCTCGCAGTTGAACAAATTATAGATCTTAATCTGACCTTGATTCCAGAAGGAGTCATTGATGATGGGCAGATTTTAGATCCAGAGTATGAGGAACAAAGGGTTGTTGAGGCTTCTATTCCAGCAATACAGTGGTCTCATAAAGAATCAAGTTCTATCTTTAACAGATTTCAATCAATCTTGGCAAATACTAATTCTTGGCTCAAGAGTATAGGTGTCAAAACTATAAAAATCTGAGTTAATGATGATGATGATTCAGTTGGACCTGTTGGATTGAAATCAGAAGTCAAAGATAAGTCCAAGGAAGGCGCTTCTTCTTCAGGAACGGGAATGAAGTTAAAAGTCAGCCATGCTATGGAAAAACCTTTGGAGAAAACAACATTAAAAGGGAAGGAAGTTAAAGAGACGCAAATCCAAATCATCAATCAGCAAGAAGGAGAGGTTCTTGAGTCTCCTACTGCTCTAAAAATGATGTCTCAATTACGAGTAGTTGAATGCCCAATGCATCTGTCATTTAAAGAAAAGAGAAATTTGAAGCTCAACGCTGCAAATTATGTTATTTGGGACAGTGGTTTATATAAATGGGCCATAGATGGTAATTTTGAACGCTGTGTTGATAAAGCACAATAAGACAGATTGCTGGAATTTTTTTCATAGCTTAGCGTGTGGTGGACATTTCTCGCCGCCGGTTATTGCACATAAGATCCTAAGAGCTAGATAGTACTGGCCAACACTCTTTCAAGATACATATGAATGGGTGCGCAAGTGTGCGAAATGTTAGCAGTTTGTTGGCAAACAGAAGTTAGTAGCTCTGCCTCTAAAACCAGTAGTAATTGAAGAACCTTTCAGACAATGGGGAATTGACTTCATTGGTGTTATTAATCCGTCTTCAAGTGCTGGACATTCATATGTTCTTGCTGCAACAGATTATTTTACAAAATGGGTCGAAGTAGTTATGTTGTGACCTTTTTCACACATCGCCCCATTGCAAATGGGGACGCCCTAATTTTTGCTTCATTCTGGTCTTTCGGCTTTGGTTTTCTCTCTCTCTCTTTCTGTCTCTTTCTGCTGTCTGCCTTTCCGAGATGTGCCCATCCATGAGCTTAAAAGTGAACTTTTGGCCAAGTCTGAAAACTAGGGTTTGTATCTTTCTGGTCAATCTAAAATCAAATGAAGTGAATAATTTGAAAGCAGAGCTTCATACTGCAGTCAGTATGCTTCCAACAGGCTCCCAGCTAAATTTCATTAGATTCTGGCAACTTACTATTTTTAGTAAGTGTGTAATTCGGAATATTCCTTCAGCATTCTTGAAGTTTCGACAGTCACACTGCATCCAAAGCACATTAGGCTGCTCACTGGCAAAATTTGAGTTGAAACGAACAACTGTCTATTTTTAGCAGTTAAGCTTCCAGAGCAAATTTCAGGGTTTATATGTGAAGTTTTTCAACACATGTTTGGAGATCCTTTTTGGGTTTTCAGAAACCTTCGCGATGGTATAACATGCAAAGTGAGATAATGATTTTCAGAGTTCATCCTTCAGAGGCTATTTTTAGGGTTTGCATGTCAGGGTTTTCTTTGCATGTCTGATGATTCTTTATGGGTTTTTCAAGAGCTACGCAATGATGTGACATGCAAAGCAAGATGATCAGTATTCAAAAACTTACTATTTTTAGCAGTTTCATTCTGGCAGCTGCGCGGCGCATCAGAACCACGAACCGGGCGAAGTGCAACAGAAACGAGGTCAAATGGAGGTCATTTGATATGCATGCAAGTCAAATAAGGGTTTCCAACTTTGGGACCCAAAAAGAGGGGTAAAAAGTCAGAATTTTCGAAAACCGGTGTATCCCACTGCGATCAGTATCTTTCAAGCTATTCATTGGTAAAATTTGGAGACAATCGGAGCACTTACTATTTATAGTAAGGCATTCTTGAAACAGGCTAAAAATAGTAAATCAGCAGCAGGCGCCAGTGTGAACGCGTTTCTGGACTAGAATTTTCTAGAGGGATGATGGACATTAGTTGCTCATTTATTACTCCACTCCTCTTGGTGGCGGTTTTTAGGGTGAATCTTGTTTAGGGTTGAGGTGGCTCGATCTAAGCCATCCAGCCAATTGTAATCTGAGCCGTCCGTTGGACTTGGCCAGCTATATAAAGGGGCATCCCCCCTCATTTGTACCTCATTAGAGTTAGACAGTAAACATAGAGTAGAGGGATAACTTAGAAGTAGCTTAGTATAGATTGATAGTGTAGTTTAAGAAGGAAAGTTTTCCTTTGAAAACTTTTGCACGAGATTGTTGTGTAAAACTTTCATAATAAAAGATCTTTTCATTGATGGTGAAATTAGTCTTTGTTATGGATAGCTAGCGAGGTTTCTACATCCCTTCTACTTCAAGTAGCATAGAGTAGCGTAATTTCATTTTTTTATGCAAGTAGATGTTAGCTGTGGAATGTGGTGTTTGATCTAAGCAAGCTTCGCTTATCCATACCACTAGCGGGCTCACTGATGGTGTGTTCGCCTTGTGTGGTCAACTGGAAACGTTGTGGGCCTAACTTCAGTCACAGTTTGAATGATGGTATGCGTCGTTGTGATGGTATCTTCATGTTAAGTGGTGGTTTGAACATCTTTAGTTATCTCCCCTGAAGATTGCACCGACACCATGGAAGCTGTCCGAGGCAAGGCAAAGCGAAGTTTGGTTGAAGTTTGTTGAAGTTGAGCTCCATATCCCACACTTAGAATAGATTTAGACTCTCTAAACCTTGCACCATTTGTATTCAGTACTTTCGGGTTAGAATAGGAAACCCGTGCTTCATTGATAAATCTGTTGAACTATGAAAACACTTTCCTCTGCTATTGAACAATTCCGTAAGTCCCCTTGAAATACCAGCAAATCTGTAATGTCCCCTTCTCATCAGTGATCAGCTTTGCAGTTCTTCAGTCTATTCCGGAACCCGTAGACTGGGATGAGGTGAAAATTAGGGTTTCTTGGGCTTGGTTTTCTGTGGCATTCATATTATTTACTATTTTTAGTAAATGCTAATTGTGGCAGTTGCAGTTGTCTATTCTTAATCCTTAGCAGTTGGAGCAGTGTTATATTTTGGTTTGGTCTTCAGTTGGCAAAAATATTAAATTAATGGCATTTTATTCTATTTCACTGTTGACCCCCACCTTGGCCTAAGGAGTTAACATAAAGTTGTTTTAAAGTGGGGCCATGAAGGGTACGCCCTCATCAAAAGATTAATTAATCTTTATTCAAATATTTCTTTATCTTGAAAGTGGACGCCACTTTTATTATTTTGAATAAAGTGCAATTTGTGAAGGCCTTTTGGGACGCCACTTGAGAAGTTGATTGGTCTTGAGAATTGGAGGAGTCTCTTGTGTCTTTTGAGCTGCTTCTCAGGCGTTTGAAGAGTCTTGTTGAGTTCTTATTTATTGAAGGTCTTGGCTCCAGCATTATCATCCATCAATTACCTTACTGTTATGCTGTCAAAATGACTATGGACATTTTGCTATTGCTTCGAGGATGCTACCTCCTAGCCCCTTCCCAATTTCGTGTTTGAAATACAACACCTAGTTGGAACATTGCTGCTTCTCACATCAGACTAGCAGATTGAGCAACAAAGGTTGAGAATTTTGGAGAATTTTACAGTTTTGAATTTCCTGGTTTTGCTACAGCTGAAGCTATTTTCTGTTCATAGCTTGTGGAGTGATTTTATTTCAGTTCTGGGTGTTTGAGCAATCTGATTGTTGACTTGAGGCGCCAACTTCCACCAAAAATCAGATTTTAAATTGAAGTTGTTGATTTTATAATGCAAAATCGATTTTCTCAAGGGGCCGTACTTTTTCATTGCATTGGGAATTGTGCCAGAAATAAATGAAGGCGATTTGCTGCTGTTTCTCCCTCCTGGTTTGGTCGCCTATCTTCTGAGATGCATTTGCAACAAACTTCAATCAATTTGGAGGTGAAATGAGTGAGTTATGAGTTTTTTACTGTTTTCCAGTTTGCTGTTCTAAATTTCCAGAACTCAGGAATTTGCATCAGATTTATCAGTCTCCAGTTTAATCACTTTTTCAGTCATTGGAAAGCAAAGAACATTGTTAGAATTCATTCTGATATCCATATCTCACTTCTCTATCATTGTAATTCATTTATTTGCAGTCATGTTGAAATTGTAAGGTTCTGATTAGTAGTACTAATCTAACCGTTATTATTGCTGCAACTATTTGATTTAATTCTCATTAAAGTCCCCTGGATGGTTTACCGCCAGTGTGGTTAAAATTGTTTGTAAATCTTGTACCCACTTAAGTGGTGAATCCCCACAGTTCTGTGGATGCCCGCCGCAGCGGATGAATTGCTTTAATTTGTAATCTTTTCCCCCCACTGTTTGGTGGTAGCGTGGAATTGTTCTCATGGCTGGTTATCCGCCTAATAGTTCATAATTTCAATTTTTAGACTCCGTCATATGTTAGCACCTCGCCCTCTGTGGGATCTTGAGTGCACATTCTTGACGTTGAGTAGTTCTACTCTTCAAGTTCAGTTTCTTCAGTTCAAGCTTCAGTATCTTCCATTCAAGTTCAGATTTTAATTTGAGGCTAACGCTAATCATATCATCTATTGCTGGTTATTTTGTGTTATTCCTTCGAAAAAATTGGTTAGCATATTTCAAAATCACATTGAGCAAACTGAGACTATTCGCATTGAAGGAACCTTGGAGTTGAATGCACGAACTCTCTCGCAATCTTAGCGTGCTGGATACTTTGATCAAGAGAGAATAGGGTAGCCGTTGGCGACTTTATTTTGCGTTGGTGCGGTCACGAAAAACACATCAACAAAATTGGCGCTAGAAGGAGGGCGAGAATTGAATTGTTCCAGAGGCTGGAAGGAATCAGTATGAGCTTTGAAGTTCCAAATCAGAGACATGTTAGATCCCTCTTATGTCAAAAAATCCAAAAAAAGTAAAAAATCAAAAAAATGGAAAATCAAAAAAGAGATTTCTCAATGGATGGGCACATTTCGTGCTCTCAAGGCAGTCTTGTGGATATCGCCCGGATTCAGGAAAGATTGAATGCACAACTACACCCCGGGAATTTGTCTAAGTGTTCTTTGCCAGGAAGATGTCGAATTCATGAGACCTCCCAACACGAAGAAATCAGTTGCTTAACATTCCTCTTAAGGATAGAGCTTGTCCTCCAAGGGAAAATTTTCTTTTGGGATGTCCCCAAGCCAGGAGTATTGGATGTGGAACCTGATGATTATAGCATTTCAGAAGTTATGGATGAGCCCTTCACGAGATTCATACTTAGGATCCAAAATCAGATTGAGCTAGGCAATGTTTGTTTGAAAGGTGTCTTGCTCCCTCGTTGGTGTCGGATTCACAACGCACCTCATCCAGAGTTCACTTGCACAACATGTGAAGAAGCCATCAACTTCGCCAAATGTCGCCTCGGATTACCAGTACTACCATATGAATTCTTCAAAGACAAAGGATGGATTGAATATGTCATGCGAACATTTTTAGCACCAAATGAGGAGTGTACCTCAACATCATCCAACAACAAGGAGAATAAGTCACAACAGGAGAATGTGATTGAGCTTAGGGAGCAAGCAGATGAAGATTGTTCCTACATCACGTTAGAACAAGTGGCTATTGGAGTAAAGATCAAAGAAGCAATGGGATATATCCAAGCAAGAGAAACCACCCAAGGCAACTGTCAGCATACGAAAGTGAACGAATGTACAAGATTGCAAGTTATTGAAGATCATCAAGAACCAGGAACGGAGGACTTAGCTCAAAGTACAGATGATGTGAG
This sequence comes from Sequoia sempervirens, assembly GCA_007258455.2. Taxonomy (NCBI): domain Eukaryota; kingdom Viridiplantae; phylum Streptophyta; class Pinopsida; order Cupressales; family Cupressaceae; genus Sequoia; species Sequoia sempervirens. Next base: position 20,203 of record VDFB02037789.1, on the reverse strand, counting down.
AAATTTTCGATGTTCATTCACTCGAGGAGGGGAATGTGAAGAAGGAAGTGATTCTAGTACACTTCAAGAAGGAACACCCCTTGATGAAAAGGTTCAATCATGCATGGATAAGATGGAAGAAATGATAAGCAGCTTAAGGCAAGATGATGTGTTTGATGATCAATGGGCTACCAAGATGGAGGCAGAATATGAAATGCATTTTGCATCAACACTTGATTCATTATTCACGATCATGGAAGAATTGCTTGATGAAATCGAAACAAATGAAGAGATAGGAAATGAAGAGCAATTCAGGTTGGGGCTTGATCCGTTGTTAGGGATTCAAAAAGAGCCAGCGCATGAAATAATCCAAGTTTCCAAATGCCCTTTTGAATTGATTTCCCGCCCCACTCCTCCTAGTTTAGATCATCTCCACGTTTTGAACGCAAGAGGTTTGGTTCACCATCAACTTCGGCCTCCTGATGAAGTAGTGGACGATAGGCAAGAATTCATGCTAGCAAATGAAGACCACCAGGTTGTATCTTTCCCTATTATTGGCTACCAAGAATATCATTTTGATTATGGAGATTTAGGAAAGACAACTTGTTTATGGATCAGTCATGGTCCGGATGAGTTACCCTAGTTACTAATCTTTCCTGAAGTTTTGCCTGAGTTTCAGATGTGTCCTTTGAAAGAATATTTTTCCGAGTTTAAAGATAAGTTTGCAAAACTTCGCACTACGACTACTATTTTGCTATTACTGCACATCCCGAGAAATCATGCTAGGAGTTGTATGTGCTTGGATCTTTTGCATGTTGTTCGCTTAAAGTTTTTGTTGTCTTGCTTTCATAGTTTAGTTCGCTTTCAATAAAAGGGGATCCCATTTGTGAAGGGGGTGTTGTGCTCGCCACACTCCAATACAATGTTGATATAATGTTAGTCCATTTATTAGATAATCATTCATGAAGTGCTTTAAAATCAGAGGTTGTTCTTTCAAGTCTTATCATTTGATTAGGATCTGTACTTGACTCGGAAGGGAATCATCTATTGTGTCTTGACACCAAGTCTCACGATTACTATATTTTACAGACGTAATTAATTTCTCTAAGTCATTGAGGTTTCTTAGGTGAAGTCGTGGCAAGTGAAAAATCTTAAATCCTACTTAATCACCCTTGTAATTCTCAAACCCATTGGAAGCTTCACTGCTTGCCAGCCAATAAAGGAAAATACAGAATATCAATACGGAAAAAGAAAAAGAGAATACAATGTGCAAAAAAAGAAATATCTGAAAAAGAGTGATAAAATAAAATATTATGCTCTGAAAATTTGGCTTTCGGAATATGCGAGTAACTCCATCAGGGCTATAGACGCCCGGCTGGCAATGGAGCAATACTCGTGAGAATTACGGGATGCGTTTGAAGTTAGGATCATTATGTAGCTCGTCACGACGGATTCTAGGAGCTTCTATGGTCTTTTGAGTTGGAACAAATGCATATGCACACACTTGTAATCAAAAGATGAGGTGCCTTGATCCAATTTAGGATTTTTTTTCCCTTTTAAGTATATCCCCTAGTCAATTGATAGGTTGGAAAGAATTATCCAAAGGTTCTGAGTATGGAATGGATATTGTCTTTGAAATGGTCAGGAACATTTATTCAGGTTGGGGCTAATGTTGTGACCTTTTTCACACATCGCCCCATTGCAAGTGTGGACCCCCTAATTTTTGCTTCGTTCTGGTCTTTCGACTTTGGTTTTCTCTCTCTCTCTTTATGTCTCTTACTGCTGTCTGCCTTTCCAAGATGTGCCCATCCCTGAGCTTAAAAGTGAACTTTTGGCCAAGTCTGAAAACTAGGGTTTGTATCTTTCTGGTCAATCTAAAATCAAATGAAGTGAATAATTTGAAGGCAGAGCTTCACACTGCAATCAGTATGCTTCCAGGAGGCTCCCAGCTAAATTTCATCAGATTCTGGCAACTTACTATTTTTAGTAAGTGTGTGATTCGGAACGTTCCTTCAGCATTCTTGAAGTTTCGACAGTCACACTGCATCCAGAGCACATCAGGCTGCTCACTGGCAAAATTTGAGTTGAAACGGACAACTGTCTATTTTTAGCAATTAAGCTTCCAAAGCAAATTTCAGGGTTTATATGTGAAGTTTTTCAACGCATGTCTGGAGATCCTTTTTGGGTTTTCAGAAACCTTCGTGATGGTATAACATGCAAAGTGAGATAATGATTTTCAGAGTTCAGCCTTCAGAGGCTATTTTTAGGGTTTGCATGTCAGGGTTTTCTTTGCATGTCTGATGATTCTTTATGGGTTTTTCAAGAGCTACGCATTGATGCGACTGCAAAGCAAGATGATCAGTATTCAGAGACTTACTATTTTTAGCAGTTCCATTCCGACAGCTGCGCGGAACATTAGAACCACGAACAGGGCGAAGTCCAACAAAAACGAGGTCAAACGGAGGTCATTTGATATGCATGCAAGTCAAATTAGGGTTTCCAGCTTCGGGACCCAAAAAGAGGGGTAAAAAGTCAGAATTTTGAAAAACTGGTGTATCCCACTGTGATCAGTATCTTTCAAGCTATCCACCGGTAAAATTTGGAGACAATCGAAGCACTTACTATTTTTTCACATTGTCTCTCTAAACCCTGCACCATTTGCATTCAATACTTTTGGGTTAGAATAGGAAACCCGTGCTTCATTGATAAATCTGCCTTATTGTGAAAACCCTTTCCTCTGCTATTGAATAATTCTGTAAGTCCCCTTGAAATACCAGCAAATCACATTGAGCCAACTGAGACTATTCGCATTGAAAGAACCTTGGAGTTGAATGCACGAACTCTCTCGCAATCTTAGTGTGCTGAATACTTTGATCAAGAGAGAATAGGGTAGCTGTTGGCGACTTTATTTTGCGTTGCTGCGGTCATGAAAAACACATCAACACAACTGTTGATTCTTTAAAATTAGAATGCTAACTCTAATTCCAAAATCTCACAACTGTCCTTTTGCATTACCCTTCTTTCCAGAAATCTAACCTTTTCCTACCTTGAAACTAATTGTCTCTTGCATGCATAGAATAACCATTTTTTTCATTACAAATGCACCGAACGACTCTTAACTCTTTACTAAAACAAATGCACAAATCTAATCATTCTGTTCCTAAGTGAATGCACATAATGAATCCTTCACTCATCGTCTTGTTTACAACAATTGCATAGGTGAATGTTTCATTTTTCTAGAATAAATACATGAATATAATCATTTTGTTCCTCAGCAAATGCACACAATGACTATCGCCTTCCTTTTGTTTACAACAAATGTACAGAATAAAGCCTTCCTTTTGCTAATACAATTGTACAAATATAATCATTATTTTTCTAATCAAATGCACAAAATGAATCTACGTAATAAATCATTCTTTTATTAAAATCCAAAGAAAATAGAATTTAAGCTTAGGAAAGAAAATCAAATACCAAGGAAACCTTGCTAGCCAAAGGCTTTGTGTATCAAACCTTCTTTTGTTTCTTCACCACCTTTCAAGCAAAAATTCTCCACCTTTGCTCTTTACAAACCTTTGTGCTAGGAAGATAATGATCCCCTCCCGTCTATTTCTCAATTCCATTTATTTGTCTCCCACCAATTTCCTCATAAATTTGTCATATTGTTACCTTTAAATTCGCAGGCCTTTGTATGTAGGTAATTTTCCTTAATCTTCTCCATTAAAGTGTAAAACCGCTCTAACAAGAATCCAAGGTACTGTTGTGACCTTTTCACACGTCGCCCCATTCAAGATGGGGACCCCCTAATTTTTGCTCCGTTCCGGTCTTTTGGCTTGGGTTTTCTTCTCTCTCTCGCTCTGTCTCTTTTCTGGTGTCCGTCTTTCGGGGGGTTGTGTCCGTCATTGAGCTTAAACGCGAAAATACTGACCAAGTCTAAAATTAGGGTTTCATCGTCTCTGGTTAGTCCAAGGTCAAGTAAAGTGAGAAAATTGAAAATTGAACTTAATATTGTTGTCAGCAGACATCCAGCAGGCTTCCCGCCAAGTTTCATCAGAATCTGAGGTACTTACTATTTTTAGTAAGTGTGAAATTCAAGGCAATTTGTCAGCTATTTTGAGATTCCGATCATCACACTGCATTCAGAGTATATCAGATTGCTTGCATGCCAAATTTGAGCGAAAACAGACGACTTACTATTTTTAGCAGTCTGGCTTCCGGCACGAATTTCAGGGTCCAGATGTAGAGGTTTTCTTTGCATGTCTGGATATTCCTTCTGGGTTTTTTGAGACCTTCGCGATGATATAACATGCAAGGCGAGATGACCACTTTCAGGATTCAGCCTTCCGAGGCTATTTTTAGGGTTTGCATGTCGAGGTTTCTTTTTGCATGTCGGTGATTCCTGATGGGTTTTCAGCGAGAGCTTCAGCGATGGTGTGACATGCAAATGAGGATTCTCACTGATAGGAACTTATTTTTTAGCGAGGTGTCCCGGCGGTAGCCTCTAGCAGTTCGAGAATGCAATGAGCCGATGCGTAGTCGCTGCGAAACAAAGACAAGCGGAGATCTTTTGGTACACATGCAATGCAAATTAGGGTTTCGGCTTAAGACCTAAGAAAATAGGCATCAAAGTCAAAATCTTCAAAACTGATGTAAAATATAAATTGATCAGCGTCCTTCAGGCTATCTGCTGGTGAAATTTCAAGTCAAATGGAGCACTTACTATTTATAGTAAGTCAAATTAGAAAGGTGCTAAAAATAGTAAATCAGTTGCATGCATCAGTGTCAGCCAATAGGTCACGTGGTGAGGATCGCCTCATTCAAATTTCAACTCAATCAGAGCTTGGGAGCTATCAGAAACAAGAGCTTACTATTTATAGTAAGTCACCTTCAGAAACAGGCTATAAATAGCAGGGTGACTAAAAGTGGCAGTGTCGACAAGTTGATAAAGTGGTGAGGATGCTACGTTCAAAATTTCAGGTTGATCCGAGCTTCAGAGGCGCAAATTCAGAGAACTTACTATAAATAGCAGGGCACGTAAGCTGGCGAAGATGATGAAAATTTGTCTAAGTCTGGAGTCTCGTCCAACAGGCATAGGGAAATGCGCCCATCTCAGCTAGAGGCATGAAAAATTTCTAAGTGTGAGTTTATCCTTCACACAAGGCAAAATGCGCCCAAGGCAGGAAAAGTCAACAAGGTCAAACGTTTTCATCCTGCTGCCAGGTCAAAATGCGCCCAAGAAGGAAGAAGGAAAAGTTGAAAAAGTTTCTAAGGCATGGAAATCCGCCTCACCCTCCAAAATGCGCCCATCCTGTAGCAGGGGTGAAATGCGCCCAAAAGACAAGGTGGTCAAAGCAAAGTCAAACGTGTTAATCCTTCTCATGCATCAAAATGCGCCCAAGATTGCAAGCTTATCCTGTAGCAGGGGTGAAATGCGCCCAAATACATGCATATGAAGACGAAATTTGGAAGCTGAAGAGTCACTCTTGAGGCGTTGGAAAAAGTTCATCCACTAGACACATCAAAATGCGCCCAAGGGGAAAGAAAGTCAACAAGGTCAAAGAATCTCGTCCTCCTCCATAGGCAAAATGCGCCCAAACTTGTGCATGTGAAGACAAAAACGTGAAGTTGAAAGGTCACAGGGGACGTGGTGGCAAGTTTGTCCTCCTCCTACATGGAAATGCGCCCATGTTTGGATGTGAAAAGTAATTAAGGGTGGTAATTGAGGTGAAGAATATTACCAGAGCAAGGTGTAAATGCTAGGCGCTCAAGGTGTGTGGCGTGATTTTCCCTCATGTGTGCTAGGCGCCTAAAGGATGGAAATATTTCTAAGGCGTGGTGTGTGTTGAAAAATGGGAGATGGGAGTCATAAGATGTTAAAAATATTTTCTAAGGCATATGCTAGGCGTGATTTTCTTCAAGTGTGATACGCCTAAGGTGGTGAAGTGATGTGTGGTGGAAAATATTTGAAGGTGTTGAGAATAAAATGCTAAGTGAAGTGTGCGCCTGTGAGTAAGGGAGTTATAAGGTGTTAGAAATATCTTGAAGGCGTTAAAATATTTTCTAAGTGTTGAAAAATTTGCCTAGGCGTTGGGCTTTTGGATAAATATTTTCTAAGTGTGAAGTGAAGATAAAATGTACAAGGCATGCCGGGAATGAATAAAATTCTTCTGAATGAAGTTGATAAATAAAAAAAAATTTCCACTGGCAGATGATTCAAAATTTTTCTAAGGCAAGTTCTCAAAATGCAAGAGATGATTTAAATATTTTCTAAGGCAAAATTATTTTTCCTTGGAAAATACGCCTAGAACCAAGATGATTAAATTTTCCGAAGCACGAGCAACTTTTCCCAGTGATGAAGTCAGAGACGATGATAATACAAGATGATTCAAATTTTTCAAGAAGTCAGAGCAACACAGAGTGATCGCAGGCGAAGTACGAATTTAAATGATGGAAATAATATATTTTTCTAAGGTTCAAAATTGAAAAATTAAATGAACCCGTTCGTTGGGTACCCATGAATTCGAGGTGTTCTGAAGAAAATTTTCTTCTGGGTACTGAATATTTGCAATGATAAATGGATTTCCAAGTCTTCTGAACTTCGCCGACACTTTTTCAGTGAAGAATTTAATCAATGCTTAAATTGTGAATTTTCCTAAGGGAAAATTTAAAATTTCCTAAGGCAGAGTGAATAAAATGTGTTTTCAAAATGAATTTTCTTCGAACGATGGACTTGAAGTCAGTTGCCTAGATAATTTTAATTAAATTCTTCGAGGATGAATTTTCCAGAGCAGAGGAGAGTTAAAATTCAAATTCCAGTAACAGAGCCCCGGCTGGTGAGTAAAAAAAGGATGAATTTAAATTAAATTTT
>VDFB02037788.1:0-16584 GCA_007258455.2 Sequoia sempervirens | reverse complement strand
ATCACATGGCAGCCACCCTTATTGCATTACATACATAGCCGATCATTCGGAGTGCATGGTTACCCTTATGTCCATAAGGGCTGTCTTGGAGATCCCTCTCGAAACTTATTACTAAGATGCCAGCTAAACCTGTGGTGCCTCTCACCCAGTTGCGCCAATATATATGTATGCAAACTGTGTAACACAGACAAGGCACTTGACTATTTTACAGAAAACCTCAAAGAGATGTGGACTCAAACACAAGGCGCAATTTTTTTTTCAAGAAATGTGGTCTCATGGAATGCAATGATTGCAGAATATGCACAACACAGTTTTGCTGAAAAGGCTTAAGAAACTTTCAATCAAATGTAATTTGGTAGGTGTAAAGCCCGATTGCTCAACCTTAGCCAACCTTCTAACTACCTGTGCCAAAACAAAGCAAGAAGGATAGAGAAATTTAAAGAGATACCAGGACGCAGTTGGATTAAAGGGCAATAAATGGTATATGTTTTCTGTGTATGAGAAGAACCTCATTGACAACATATAAAATCTACGCAGAGTGAAGGATGTCATAATGCCAAACTTAACGTGTGTTATAAGAAACATGGCAGCAGTAATTTTAGTTTAATAAACATACTCTAAAACCATTGGTGAAACCTTAATTTCAACTACAGTTCACCAAATTAGAGAAGTGGAGGATCAATACCAGGGAAGAAGAGTTTGGAGGAGCGAATGCCATCTGCCTTGTTACAGCTGATATATACTAACTCATTTGACTGCAAAATCTAACGAAAATGTCCAATGAAATATGTATAATTTGATGTATCGTTGGGTGCTTGTAAAATTTGATGTGTAATTTTCATTTTTTTAAAAGTTTATCCCCGACGTTCGTCGAACCTAGGTTTCGTTGAAATTTTGACGAACCTAGGTTTCGTTGAAATTTCGATTATCAGTTTCGTCAAAATTTCGACAAACATGAAAAATAAGAAAAAAATCAAATTGTGGTCGACATAAAGAAAAGTGAGTTCGTTGATTTATTGCGAGTGTTTTGCTTTACTTGAGACAGTTTGTGGAGAACTAAGGACAATTTTCTTGGGAAAAATTAGAAAAAATTCAAGAAGATATCGCCAAGTTGAGGGTAGTCATTGTCTTTTTGTAGAATTTAATTGTAAAGTCAGATTTGTAGTTTCAGGTTTGAAAATCATATTTTAAAGCAACATCTCATCAGATTTCATTTTTAGAGGTTTAAGGTTTTGAGAATTTCATGTCTAGATTTTGTTGTGTAGAATCACCATAAGATCACAACCAAGGAACAGATTCTTGTGACTGTAATTATGTGATCCATAACTCTATTGGTCATGTGGCACAATTGTGCTATAACAAATACATGATGTATTCATGTGTGACCCAAGTTTAATGTGGCTATGTTGTGATAGAAATGGAGGCACTCATATAATATAGTTAATTCAAGTTGTATAATGTAGGTGTCAATCATCATTGGGTGCATTCAGGTTGTCTCAAGTTTAACAGGTTACGATGTAATTATAGCATGATCCAAGAGTAATTACCTCTTGCTGCAATAAAGAGCCTATAACTCTAGTTGATATGTAGAGTGGTTGTATTATATCAATTATGTAGTGCATTCAAGCACAACCCATGTTTAATGGACTATTCTAGAGAGTGATCAAGATTTTTTAAACCTTATGAATACTAATTAAAAGTGTATAGCTTAAACTACAAACCAAGTTTGTAACATACTTGAATGCAATCTTGGGTTACCACAAACTATAATAATGTGATATGCTAATAACCATTATGGAAAGTATTAAAGCAAGACCCATGCTATATAGGATACATTTCCTTGATCAGGTTTACATATTTTAATAATCAAACACAAGCTTCCCACACACTATAGGATACAATCCAAGATCATACCACAACTTTGTCAAGACAACTAATTTTCTGACCCAAGATTTAAGGTTGTTTTTTAATACCAACAAAAGCATTGGTAAGAGCATGATTATGGTACAAACCCTAGGCCTCCATAGAAACATAAACAATAACTCTAGCGGATTAGTGAGGTTGCAAAACCAGAAAGATTGAGACATTGTAGCTAATAACAAAATCTTGCAATCTAAAGATTGTAGCCAATAACAAGCACACTATGTAGCTTAGTGACATTTGTAAATGCAATCTGCGGTAAGAAGAATGATAGTCACTTGAGATGTAACAGTTAAAAAGAGGCTGAGCAGTGATAAGATAATAAAGCTCAAACTTTGCATAGTAAAGTGGATATTTTAACAGTGAATTTCCTTACCCCCTTGCTGACCTTAAAGGTTTTTCAAATACTTTTGGTAGTGTTAGACAAGGCAAATGCAATCAGGGAATGACTGTCCAAATGAAGTAACAGTGGTAATCATAGGTTCAATATTTCTTCTTAGTCATTAATGTATAATGGAGGTAGTGGATTGCATGTTTGAGCAGTGTTTTGAGACTCATCAAAGATGGGAGAATAGTGAATAATACCTTGTAGACTGTGAAGTAGTGTCAATAAGGTTGAAGGATCTTAAGATCTACAATACCATGAAACAATGAATCCCCTGTAGTAAGTAGACAGTCTATAGGGAATAGTTTGATTTTATAGAAGAATGCTCATGAAAGGAATCTTCAAGTGATAGTGAGTGAGCTATTTGAGATTGCAGCTGAGAGACAATACTCAGTTTTAAAGGAAGTTAGCAAAGCAGTAAATGTACAATAAAATCAAATCGTACACAACAAACAATTCACAATGTTATCTTGCATAATGTCTTGAGTTTGAAGACAAAAATCTCATTGTATCTTGATGAAAGTGTTGACCTTAATGGTCAATCACTGACAACATGATTTTAAAACATGCTATTGTGCTTATGGAGGCAACATTTTAAGCAAGGAAGTGAGTGGTGGTTTGGAACAATGGTAGGTATGAAGAACTTGTTTTATATGCATACTATGCAGTCTAGCTTAAGACAATGTTCTTAGAAGAGATTAAAGGTGGATTATGGAACTCAAGGGTTACCATGAAAAGGATTAAAGCAAAGATTGAGATCTATTTAAAAGCCACGGTCATGAAGATATTAAAGATGTCACATGCAAAACTCTAGTAGCTAGAGTAATGAATACAGTGCCAAAGAGGATAGTGTGTTGGGGCAGATTTAGGAGATCTCCACATTATCTAATTACAGGGAAATACATTATTTATTTATTTTTTTAATTAAAATAAATCATTCTAAACCCTATATAGGATACATTGATACTTCAAAAGCCTTTGAAGCAATTTGAGATTATGCAAATATATGTCAAGTAAATACTTAGATTACAAATAGTAGCTGGAACAATGTAAGATTTGTTGAGTAGAGCAAGAATGAGATAACAAACAATGAATCCTATGCCTCATTTCACGCACATCTCCTCACCGTTCTTTTTCATTCTTTACTGAAACACTTCTCCATTTTGGCGGTCTATGCTTGAAAATAATGTTTTGACAAAGATTTTAGAGTATGTTTATTAAAATGAAAACTCCATTTTGGTGGGCTACGCCTGAAAATAAGATTTTGACAAAAGTTTTAGGGTATGTTTATTAAAGTTTTAGAGTATTTTGGCGGGCTATATTCTTGATTCCTTAAAATGATTTATTCAAATGGATTGTGACTAAATAAATGACTAACTATTTAGTCATTTTTATTTGTGTGACTAAATAATTTTTAATCAACGACCAAACTAGTAATTTATTTACTCATTTATAGTTGAGTTGCAAAAAAGAGCAAAATTTAGTTAATTTTAGTTGTTGTGACTAAAAGTTTTAGTCACCTAGTCACCTATTCATTTATTTGCCAAATTCTACTAGTGTGTGCTTCCTTGTGTGATTAGGACTCTCTCAATGTTGAGGTTCCTAGGGATAAGCTCGTCATAAGAAGTGACACATTGAATCTTTAACTAAAAGGATAAATCCATATTGACATTAGTAATGATGATTCTGACTTGTTGCTCCTTAGGAATGGGTCACTTGCTCTTTCTAGCTCACTACCTCCATAATTGTAGAAAGTTTGTGATCAAGTTCAATATTCTGATTTTAGGAGTCTAACGGTTGTAAATTATAGTTTATAATCAGAATTTAATAAATTTTGGAATTAGCATTTTAAAGTGTTTTTTGGGGTCATTAACTTCAGAGTATCTTCTCTTTTGCAGGGGTGGTTGCATGCCAAATTTTTTTGGTGTAAAATATCAAAATTATTAGATTTTGTTACCTGTCTATGAATAAAAATTATTGGAGTGTGAGTTTGATATTTTTTGAAGATTTAAATAGTCAAGCTTGGTAAGGAAAAATCATGCCAAATAATATTAGTCCAAAACAAAATGAAGAGACACTTGATAGATTGTGGGCTAAATTGAAAAGAAAAGGTGATAATAAATGTTATTGTCCTTGCAATAATTGCAAGGGCTTAAAGACGAGATGACTTTTAATCACAACAGCTGAAAAACATTGTAGGTAGCATGGTCACGTTGAAGGGGGGCATGATTATTGTCCATTGGTAAGTTGTTCATTATATGTGTTTATATTGATTGAATTTGTAAATGTTTATATCGTTTTAACATTATATATATATAATCACTTAATCATGATCATGGTTTATTTGTGTCTATCATTATTATAAAGGTGGGGTTCCCTAGGGCTAATGATATGGATTATCATGGCCTGGAGAATGTGGTTTTGCAAGCAGACGAACATGGAGCTATGAATATCAAAGATGAAGTTAATGATCCTATGGAAGAAGATGATCATGTGCCAGAAAATATAGTTGAAGATGATGGTACAATTATATTGATCCATGACACATTTAGTGGCAGAGCTGATCATGATGATCGAAATGGCTTTGATGATGTTCATGATTTACCTGTACTTGAGAAAGCATACAAGCCCCTTTATGAAGGCTCCCAAACAACTCTTCTCTCTACTGTATTGTTGTTGTTGAACTTGAAGGTTATAAATGGTTTATCAAATATAGCAATCTCACAGATGTTAAGGTATGTCATATATGTCATCTTTTTTCATCTATTTTAATTGTTGTTAATTTATCACTAGTAAATAAAGGATGAAATATGTACTATTAATATTCTTTATATTAACAAATTATTTTTTGTTGTAGATTGATTGGTGAATTTTTGTTACCACCATTAAATATTTTACCTCGCTCATACCAAAATTTATCTGGTATTATGAAAGATATCGAAATGGAGTATCAAGCAATAGATGCATGTCCCAATGATCATATTATATATCATAAACAATAGGAATTTGCAACAGAATGCCCGGAATGCCATATCAGTAGATATCAAATAGATCAACTAACAAAAAAGGTGATTCGCAAGGTTATTCGTTATATTCTCATTATTCCACGTATGCAACGATTATTTAGGTGGGAAAACTTAGCGCAATTTATAGATTACCATGCACGAAATAGAAGTGGATATGACATTCTTCGAATGCCTGCGGATGGTTTTGCATTTAGGGACATGGAGGAAAAATGACCACACTTTAAAAAAGAACCTCGTAATCTTAAGCTTTCATTGGGAGCGGACGATGTCAATCCATTTGGAGAGCTGAGATCTATTTACTCGGTGTAGCATGTTTTTGTTATCAACAATAACATTTCTCCATAGATGTCAATAAAGAGGGAGCACATAATGTTGTCAATGATTGTTCCAAGTATTTGTTTACATCAATTTTCTTTAACGTAGTAGCATCTCATTTGTCTTATTTCTTGCATAATGACTTATATTTTTTTCATTCAATAGTCATGTACATTAATTTATATATATTGCAGTAAAATGGTTATAATAATTATGTAATGTTTATGTTCATTCAACTAGGTAAGTACCAAGTTAAAGATATAAATGCATATATCGAACCTCTTATCGACGAGTTACTAATGTTATGGAATAGCGTCTCTAAACCAATAGGACAAAGACAATTTCAATTCCATGCAATGCTTGTATGGACAATTTATGATGCCCCATGGCTAACATATTTTTGTGGTATGTTATAATGTTCGACTACACTTTAACAATATTTAATTTTATGAAGTAGATATCATGCATGTTTTTAAAATAATCTATTCATTATATATAATTATAAAAATTGACATATTTAATCCAATTATATATGATCTTGCAGGTCTTCAAACAAAGGAAAAATTTGCATGTCCAATTTGTGGTCCAAAGATGAAATCTCGTCATTCAACAAGTTTAGGAAAGAAGGTGTTTGATGAGTATAGACACTTCCTCCATAGAAATCATAAGTATCAAACTACTGAAAAACATCTTTTCAATGGGAAAGAAAAAAGACTATATCAAAACCACGAAGAATATTGACACCTCACCTATGGAAGTTGGAATATAATAGAATTAATCATCAAGGTTATACATCGGATCAAATTGTTTATCTATCATATATGATATGTTTTAAATTTATATTTTTATAGTGTTGTGTTTATTCATGCTATAATTGACAATGATTGCCATTGTTAATTTGTTTAACTTATATGCTTCATGAAGGTCATAAAGGCATTAATGGCCGACTTTCATAGGGACTGAAAAGTTATCCCAGACAATTTAGTAGGTTGCCCTACTATGAGAAGCTACAAATTGTGCATTTGTTTGATACAATGTATATCGAAAAGAATATAATAGAAACGTTATGAAAAATATTAGATGGAAGGCATGACAAAGAAAAAATTATCAAAATTTCTAGTGACATTCAAGAAGCCAATCATGCAATGAAAAATGTCATTCAATTAAATAGTGATGGAGACCAAATTAATATAAGTGCCCTTCCTTGGTTATTAACAGAGCAGCAAAGTAATGTTATAAAAGAAGTCATACGAAAAATTTGATTTCCCACAGGATTTTCTGCGAATATAAACAATATAATAACAAAGAAAAGGTGAATTTGGGTTAGAGATGAAAACACATGATTGGCATACCTTCATTAAGGTAATTATTTTGGTATATTATATACACTTGTATAATGCATTTAATTTTTAGTGTATTATGTTTACTACTTTTGGAATAATGAAAAGATCATTTTATGATTGTTGTAGTACGTTCTACCTCTATCTCTCCCAGACAACTTTGACAACAATGTCAAGCAAGTTATATATGATCTTGGAAAATACATGAGGTAAGTAGTGATATTTGTTCAATCTTGTATACATCTTATAATTGCCATTTGTTTTACTTGTTATGTAATATACTATATATTTTTGTTAAATCTCAGTTAATATATTTGTGCCTTGAATCACTTGTAGATAGTTGTCATCTAAAGAAATCCATAAAGAAGATATAAATTATTGGAAGAGAAAAATTCCTCGTCTAATGTGTGAAATGCAAAAGTGTCTACCTTCGACATTTTTCAATGCACAAGAACACTACCTCATACACTAAGTTGAGGAGATTGAATTGTGTGGACCTATACACACAAGGTCAATGTGGATGGTTGAGAGACACTTGAAATTTTTGAAGGCTTTGGTTAGACAAAGAGCATATCCTAAGGGTTCTATGGTGGAGGGATATATGGTATACCAGACAATGGTGTACATTAGTGAATATCTTCCTAAGTTTGCAACAAAGATCCATGTAGATCGCATTTGAGATCCCAACTCCATTAACAAATTCAAAGGGGAGTACCTGATGGGGAAAGGTAGATTGAGGAAAGTGAGAGGTAATTATAAGATGGTCATGGAGATTGATTGGAATACATTTTACATATGGTTTTTATGTATATTGTACTTATTTAATTTTTAATCTTCAATATATACATTGAAATTATAAATTAAGGTCGTATATTGTGATATTTAACTAATTATACGTTGTTTGTGAATTTCAAATTTTTTTGATACAGTTGGTCGAGAGTGGGATGCACTACATTTGTACATCGCAAACAATCTTGATTGGATGACAGTATGGATTGAACGATGTCAACAATCTCGTCGCGCATTAACATGGGAAGGTGTGCCTTCATTGGTTAAAGAAGCTCATCGTAATGGAGATTTCAATGTTACACAAAGAGAAATTGATTTAACATATAGTTTAACAGATAAACAGGTACGTATAAATATATTAATCACCCATATTATTTAATTATTTTCAATTATATTGATGTATATATATGTTGAGATTGTTTTCTTTGCATACATTCGGCCAAGAATAAATATGTTTATCAACTGACGATATTGCAATAATTTTTACATGTTTGACATATTGCAGGTGAAACACTACAAGACTATGTGGTGCAATAGTCATAAATTTTGAATCAAAATGTTGGAGGACATAAAGAAAACTTGTGATTCTGGTATAACTGTAGTCTTTTAGGCGACTAATGTTTCATCTAGAAGCGACATACATCTAGAAGTCTCAGAAAATCGATACTATAGGATTTTGGATAATATACTTGAGTGTGACTTTAAGTCCTTCAGATTGATTTTGTTCATCGTCCTATGGTACATGGTACGATTGAATGAAAATGATCCTGAAAGAACTGTTATTGAACATGATAATGGATTTACCATAGTTAATACAAGGTTGATCGAGCGAGTTGGAAATGAGCCCTATGTTCTTCCAAGCCAATGTGAGCAGGTATTTTTCTCAAAGGTTCCAGGTAAACCAGGTTGGTCATTTATTGTTAAACATGATCCAAGAGGAAGGCCGGTAAAGTATAATGTGGTGGAAGAAGAAGATACCAAAGAGCTATAAGATGATATAGATGATGATCAGAATCAACAGTTAATTGATGGTCCCTGACGAAGATGTAGAAGAGGAGGAACTAGATCATGATGATGTAGGAGTTAATGCTCATAAAGATGATATATGTGTGGATGATGACATTATCGAAACTGATATCGATGACGATGATGATGATATGACCAATCATTTCAATGTCGAATTTGGATCGGATGATACAGACAAAGAGTTGGATGAAGAAGAAGATCAATGACATTGAAATGTATGAGTTATGCAATTATATTATCTATTTGATATTAATTTCTTGATAGAATTATATTTGACTTATGCGGTTACATAATTAATTCATGATGTTTTTAATTTTTATGCCATTACATAATTAATTTAATGATGTACTTTTTAATGTTTGAAAGGTCAAAAAATTAAAACATTTCAATAGTGATGTTAACAACCTTGAAATTAGTGTGTTTTATGTTTCATGTGATCATAAAAGATTAAAAAGTCAGTTGTAGAGGTGGTTGTTTAGTGGTTGTGTAAAGGCCTTTAAAAGGAATAAAGTGATCATTGTAATGGTTGTTGATGGTTGAGGATTTAAAATACAAGCTTTGACATTCAAAATCTATGTTTTTTTCAAAATTTATATATTTTTCCTGTTATGCAGACATCACATGCAGCCATATTTTGATGTGAAATCAATTCCAAGTCATGAAGATATGTGTTAGCTTTGATTTGAATCTGATTTGAGGGCTTAAGGCATTGATTTGAGTTAGAAAGCTTCATTTCTTTGCATACAGCCCGGTTACCCTATTTTTGAGGGTTTTGTAGTCCAAACATGATATAAAGGGGCTCTTACACCTTTTGTGATTATTGTAGCTTGTGTAAGAGGCCCCATGGATACTATTGTAATTGTAGGATGCATGAATAGGGCGTAGGATGAGAAATAAAGAAGGTATAACTGCTATCCTCAATAGTTTTGTGAAGAAAAGCATGTGAAATGAGAGGTTCAAGCCTAGGTTTCAACAAAATATGTAAGGGAGATCTGATTTTATGAATTTTTTTCCATGTGCAGACCTAATGGGTTGTTTCTGAATACTGAATATAAATGATATACATACACACACACACACACATATATGTATATGTATGTATCTATGTATGTATGTATATGTATTTTTAAATGTAAATATAAATGCAATTACTGGATGCTCTCCTAGAACAATAAATGCAACATATCATTAAATAAATTTATATCTATGTATATAAATGTGTATTTATAAATGCAAGTGTAAATACAAAGAGCATATGGTTTTGTAGTGTTATAGATACAACATATCCATAAATTAATGTAATTGAAATTCTAAAGTCTTCAACACATATAATATGAAATTGATCAAACTATTAAACTACATAAGAAATAAATGAAAACAGTAAATGCATATGTATGTGTATTTGTAAATGTAAGTGTAAAATAAATAAGAATAATGAAAATTATAAAAGAATACAAGGAAAGGTCTCCTCCCTTCTTGGTAGTGATAACCTCCTCCACACACAACCCTTAAAAATTATGAATAGAGGAATATAATCTTTGAAGAACTCAAAGTTGATTCTCTCCTACCTGATGCAATTAGTCATTTTATCCTTACAAACATTTATAGTGATTACTAGAGGCATATAGACCAATTCTTCATAATAGAAGAATTTGATCATACTTTTCCAATGATGGCATGATGAGAAAACCTTAGGTTAAATGAATAATTCCTAGCTAAGTTCTTTAAATCATGTCCAACCGTATAAGAGAAGACCGCTTATGTGTACCTGGATACCATAGAGAAAGGATTTTGGGCTCTTTCATCAATCATCCTACCTTAAAACATACCAAAAGTCTCCTAGCAATTAGACATAGGAAGATTTAAGATGACTTAAAAAAATTTAATGCCAAAGCATAAACTTATGATGACTTCTAGGCCTAGTGACACACTCCTCCTCGTTAACCACTCTTAGACATGGGAAATTAAAATGTAATTTGCTTCTATTTTAGTCATGTAGGTGTCCAATAAACCACTTGGTGGTGTTTCCCTTCAAGTTTATTTACTTGAATGAAGAGAAAAAGTCTTTGATTACAATTAGAGAATACATTTGAGGCCTTGGTTGTGTAACTGGTGGACCATAGTAACATTTAACACTTGTTACAAAGTTTGGGAGTTAAAATGCTAGTAGATTTGATTTGTGATGGACACATTCGGATGGTACTAACAATAACTTGCAATCTATCAAGACTTGATTACCTTATAACCTATGAAATTCTAGTGATGAAATGATAGATTAATCATAATGTCACCTTTTAGGATCACATCACTATGAAAGAACTTCATCCAACATCCTTTATGAGTGCAAGTACCACCAAATAGGTATTTCACTGGCATTCATCTTCCCTTTGTTTAGGGAAATTCGGTGAAGAGAAGAGGAAAGAGACATGTAGTATGTCTAAAACGAGGGAGATCAACTAGAGGTCAAAAAGATTAGAAGAAAATTTTGTAAATGCATAAATTTTTTCCTTAAGAAGGGGGGTCAGTGTTCTTATGATGATGAGAGCATAGGTGACGCCGAGGTGCCCTGAGGTAAAACATCTACTGTGAAAACAATGGGTACCCAAAGAACTTCCTCCAATAAACACCGATTTTTGTGTCAACAAGAGGATATATCACATAGCACCATTGTCATTATATGGTTTGGGCCTATTTTGCATGGATGGCATAAAGGTCTATTACAACAAAGTTACCTGAATTGATGGAGTATGCCTAACTGCTACAGCCATAAAGATTGATGCAACTAGTTCAATATACACGAAGTATGCATAGGTATGCACTGTAAGCAAATTATATACAACTAAAAGATAAGGATTAAAATAAAGGAGTGGCTATGTACATTGATGGAAGGCCAAAAGCATCAAGGAATATTGCAGGGTTTATAAATAGTACATGACCTTGGTCAACAAATAAGCAACCCAATTGCATATTTGAGGCGCTGCAGGGAAACCGTATTCAGATAAAAGGAGCAAAATCAATAACCGAGGGGAAGAGTTGCTAATCGACAAGCAATTTAACTCACTTAGTTACAAACACAAGCATATGGGGGTGGTGCACGCGACTATGTACCTTTCATTTTACTCCAACCTCCAATTCAATGACTCCAATATACCATTTTATCCTTATGTTTTTTTTCGTAAGTCTATTGGTTTCATTTTGGTAATATTTTTTTATATTTAATTTTTGTCACAGCGGGACATTGATCATACGGAGAAGGCTTCGGCCCAGAGCACAGATCGCGATGTATCTTCTGCCGCTTCAATTCGGCCGTGCTCTACCTCATTGTAATTATACAAATTAGATAATGGCAAAATGTTTTATTATTATGTTGTTTTGATAGTTTATTGGGTTAATTTTGATAATGTTTTTACTATTCTTTGCTGGGTACTTTAATCGATTAGAAAAGCACCAAGAGGTAGATCAGAGGTCCATAGGGAGGTGTAGTCAATATTATGTGATGATGACATCGCTTATTCAACAAACCCTCTTGATATGATAAGGAAGACCCAAAAACAATGCAATGAAGAAATCCTTAAGTTGTTATTCATAGTGCCTCAAACAGATGAGATAAGAGAGGGTTAAAATATAGATTAAGAGATCACAAAACTTGCAAGTGAGATGTCATGAGGTCTTTAATTATAACATAAGTTCATTCATGGTTTTATATTTTGTACTCTTTTATGTCATGAACTAAAATATGTGTTGTTTTTATAAAAAAAATTGCATTCTTATGATGCTCCTGGCCATGATCAGGGTACTGCAAGTGTTGCCTGAGGAGTAGGGGTTGGTACAAGTGTCCATCCTGATCTTCTTGTGCATACATCACATCCTCTGACCCCATCATCCGTGCCTATATTGTCATCTGAAATGTCGGCAACACATACCATGCAAGCATCTGTTAGTGCACCCTTTGGCACCGAACACATGCCAAAACATGTGTCAGGACATGTACCTAGGGATGCAGAGGCCACTAGTACTAGTGATATTTTAGCAGCATTTCCTGGATCTTCCCGTATTACTAGTATGGGAACATTGCTGGTCATATTTGTGGTGACCGAGGATTTCGTTCCCATAAAGATAGAGAAGGTCCCAAGTACTTTAAAATGTTTTAATTATTATTATATATAATCCAATTGAAATTTACTTATTGATCACTCTTTTTAGACTATTGATCCCATGATTATTTTGCAGGAAATAATTTTTTTTATAAACATCTAAGTGATATTACATTGGAGCTCTTTGGGCCCACCATATGTACACGGTGGAATGCCCAAAATCAAGATTTAAAAGATGAGCTCATTAACTGTTTAGTTGTGCTCTTCGGTGATAAAATATTCAACCGAACCAAGGTCCTTAAGAAAGCTGGTACCTATCTAAAGTATGTGAGGGACTAATATAGGTCACATTTAGAGAAGAAAAAAAGTACGAGCTTCCCCCCATGATTCCAGAGAGGGAGTGGAAGGACCTGGTGTTGGATGGAAAGGAGAAGGCTGAAAAGAAAAAAGGAAAGACACCACCGGGCCAAGGAAGGTATGTGATACTATCAACAATGTAATTGTATACTGATTACTCTTTATTTTTACATAATCTAACATATTTCAAACTTTTCATAGGTTGCTCGACACATTGAAGGCAACAAAGGCAAGACTAGAAAAACACAGGCAACACAAACTTGGCTATGGTGGTTATATGAAATTAGCCGCATGAATTGTAAGTATCAATAAATGAAATATTATATCCAAACAATAAATTGAAAACAATTTTTCTTTTATCACACCATAGAAGTAAAATTCATGATCTTATGCAAAAATGTAGGGCTCTGAATTCAACAGAGTTCCCACAGAAGATGACCTAAAGATTGCCTTCTAGCAAGGCTATGGGGCCATGGTTGAACACCTAAGAGTCTTGACTGGGCAAACACAATCTTCCACTGCATTCGACACACAAGTAAATAAACTCAATAAAGTTTATTTAAAATTGAATACTTGTGCAATCTATTCAATATTAATTTCCACTATAAAGTAATTACATGCCTATTTGTTTTAAACATTCAAGCAATGATAATACTGAACATGACATTGGAATGCATCCTGGTGAGGGTGGAGCACAACTTGCAAATGAAGGTCATGGTGTGCATCTCGGTACTTTAGAGCATGTAGACCGTGATCAACATGTTGAGCATGATCAGACTAGAGAAGATCAGGAACATGATGTGGCCCCATCAGGTAAAGAGGACCACTCTAAAGTTTTTTTAAACATATTTAATTGCAATTGGTGTATTAATTAATGTAACCTTTCGTGTTTCAACTTTAGAGCATGTAGAGCGTGATCAATGTGTTGAGCATGATTAGGCTAGAGAAGATCAGGAACATGATTTGGCCCCATCAGGTAAAGAGGACTACTCTCATGTTCTTTTAAACATATTTGTTGATGGTGTTTTCTACACAACTTAGACAGAATATGAAATCCTATCTCTCTTGAAAGCTAAATCTCTATCAGCAAGCCTCAAGAGATAACCCCAAGGTCTCTAATGTCAGGTCTTGACAATGCATAAACAACTCAGTGATAAATGTGAAAATGCTGGTAATCACAAAGGGACCTTACTACAAGCGAAATACTGAATCTTGGTTTATCAAATCTAGCAATATAATGATACTTTAATTCAAAAACTAACCCAATAATCAAAGAAATGGAAAAGATAAGGGTTTAAAGAGATTCCTAAACTAAATATTAAACCTAAGATCAACAATGAAAATGACCAACACTCGAAATGGACCAATCCTTCAAAATGAATTTCTACTTGACCCAGATGGATCTGCAATCTTATAGAAACTGTGCAATCTTCTAAGGTAGTAAGATTTTCAAATCATGAACATTCATTCCGACAACCCTATTTCAACTGAAATGAATAAACCCTCATAATCGAACTAAGCACAGTAAATATAAAGTCTAGGCTAATTTTGCAAAGCAACTAACAATCAGTTGGATGCGAAAAGTATGGACTGAGAGATCGCTGCAACATTCAAGTATCAAATCACAAACATTATTGAATCAAATCTAATCTAAAAATTAACCAACTCAAAGCAATTTTAAGGATGGAAAAACAAGAACCATGCAAGACAAGAGAATACAAGTGTGGCACCAAATCACAATGTCATTTCTTGCATTCAAATTGTCCACTGTAGCAACAATTCTAGCTTTCTGTTACAATATTTGCTTGAGAGCCACTATTCACTAACCCTAGCTCTACTTAGTCCGCTCTAACTATTTTGTTCTATTCTACTTCTATCTTCTAACCTTAACTTCTTAACCCTTACAAAAGAGGCGAAATGCCAAATATATAGAATCCCCCAGAAAAACTTGTCAGCCCAACAAGAGTTTTGCAGCATTAATGGCACAACTCGGCCAAGAGAGACCCAAATAGGTCAAATGAGCATTAAATGCACGTTTCATCCAAGTCGGCCAGGGATCCGTAATGCAGCTCGGACCAATGCGCGGGAAGATAATAGGGAAGCACAAATCGTGTTGTAGCCTATCATTAACTCCCTTCCCTATTATCCCTATTTTGACCCAGCATTTCATGAACTTTCAAACGCGTCCCATCCAAGTCAGCTACTGGCGGCGAAGGAAAAACCCTAAGTCAATTTTCAATGGATGCAATTTCTTCCCTTGACTGCTTGACCGACTTATCCCAATCCACCTTATATGTCATATACTTATCAATAACTGCAAGGTAGGTGGCCGCATCATCCAACTGGTACTCAGAAATAGAATCATCATTAGCTAGGGCATAAACATCATGCCACCACTCCCTCAACTATTCCAGACTCAAATACTTGGGCGCGATCTTGCTTCTTCCCATCATAATTTCAAAGAAGGCAATGGAGCCATTATAAACACCGGCTAGGGTATCATCAATCTACCTTCTTTGTTTATAAATCTTCTTCAACACTTTCTGCCTAATCTGCAATGCCTCAAACCACTCTCATGGTTCGGTAGCTCTAGAGGAGGGAAGGATCTTGTCACTCACTAATTTATCTCTGGTATATTCCATGATAGTCTTGGTTTTCTGTAGCAGGAGGTCTGTGTCTTCTTTATCTTGCGCTAACACCTGCTTCATCCAATCCATAGTCCTTATATCATCCTTCCCTATTGACAGGATTTATTTAATAGCTTCATCACCCTTTATTTGCACCCCTTTCAACCAATTCGTAGTGGCAAGGGTGGAAGCTTTCATATTTTCTAGCTCGGTGATGGTTTCTTGAGGTAGAGGATTTGTAGCAGAGGAAGAAGGGTTAATGGACTGCAGTGGTTTCATTAATTTCTCCAAGCATTTCCTGAGATTTTCATTTTCTTTCTTTAGCTCCTGCTTGGTCTTCATTTCTTTCCTCAATCTACCCACAATAACTGCATTGGAGTCCTCATAATCTTTAATGTCCTGCTCGACTGATGTAGGCCCTAGATTGAAAGTCTGAATATTGTAATCCTTTCCAACCACATCATCTTTGTTTTTATCTGGAGCAAGGGTGGCAATATGAACCACTTTGTTATGAGCCTCATCTCTTTCAATCCTCGAGATCACCCTAGCCTTCTTCTTACCTTTGTCTTTTCCAATCTTGGCTACTAGTGCATCCCAATTCGGTGGTGTGTCCTCCACTACTACCTGTTTCCTCTTTATTTCTCTGTCAAGCCATTCTGGAATGGTAGGCTCCAATTGCACTTGGCTCTACCCTACTCCTTCTTG
>VDFB02037787.1:0-15897 GCA_007258455.2 Sequoia sempervirens | reverse complement strand
AACTAGGGTTCCTGATTGTTTACAACAAAATTGCTCTAACTCACTCCAAACTTAATTAAAACTGATGAAATCAATTGTAAAAGATAGAAGATTCAGTCCATCATTGAACCCAATGAAGATTAAATCATTTCCAGGCCGTACGAGACCATATTGTTCTATGTAGTAGCAAGAAACTACTTGAAAACATAGAAAAATAGAGTATTTTATTGATTAATCACCAAAAATCAACTCTAGAAGTTTTCCTCATCCACAACAAGGCATATTTAAACATTTAAAAACAAAAAAAAACCATTCTCCAACTTCCCTTTAAATCCCAATGGTTCAACTTGCATAATACCCCAAAAATGCAAAGTTGCTTGTGCAACTTTTGCAACTCTTGCAAAATTGACACCTTTTAAAAAAACTAACCTCATATGACAGAAAACATAAGACATGGTGGTGAAAGACCTTATTACAAACCAAAATGACTTAACAACAAAAGACCTAGGTTCCCTACACCATACTCCTGAGGAAAAAAAAATCTCAAGTTCCACTTGAGAGCAAGTCTGCAACTATCGCACCATGCTTTTTGATGTCCTCCTTAGTCATCCAAGTAGTATCCTCCATTGGAAGGCCTTTCCACTTGACCAAGTAGTCATAGTACACCTTGTTCATTGTCCTTTTGGCCTCTTTAGTATCTAAAATACACTCCATCTTCAAGGGTTGACTTGGTAGAAAATCTCTGATCCAATCTTCATCTAGAACCTCTAATGTACCTACATCCTTACCTGCAATCATAGCCCCTTTGTAAGGGTATAAGTCAAAAACATTGAAAATGGGAGAGATAGCAACTCCAAGAGGGAGTTCTATCTCATATGAATTTGCTCCAAATTTATGGACCACCCTACATGGCCCTATCTTCTTCATCTATAGCTTAGAGTACTTCCCCTTAGGGAGTCTTTCCTTCCTCAAATGAGTTAAGACTAGATCTCCAACTTTGAAGTGAAATTTTCCCCTTTTCCTATCAGCATCATGCTTGTATTTGTCTACACTCTTTTGGAGATTATCTTTGACCTGGTGGTGTATTTATTTCATGGAAACTACAAACTCCTCACCCTCAAAACCCCTCCTTTCCATTCAACTCACATCTCTCAGTTCAAACACTCCTCTAGGATGCAATCCATATACAATCTCAAAAGGGATTTTACCAACACTTTGTTTCATAGAATCATTGTATGCAAACTCAGCTTGGGAAGGGATCAGATCCCATTGTGTTGAGTGTTCTTTTTTTAGGCATCTAAGGAGGTTTCCAAGGCTCCTATTCACTACTTTAGTCTATCCATCAGTTTGGGGATGATAGGCAGAGCTAAAAGTCACATTTGTGCCTATTTTCTTCCATAGGGTTCTCCAAAAGTGACCCACAAATTTATTGTCCCTGTCTAAAACAATGGTCAAAGGTAATCCATGAATTCTGACCACCTCCTTGAAGAACAACCCTACAATGTATGATGCATCATTGGTACTCTTACATGGTATAAAGTGTGCCATCTTACTAAATCTGTCCACCACAACAAACATTGAATCAAATCCTTTTTGGGTTCTAGACAACCCCATCACAAAATCCATGCTTATGGACTCCCAAGGTCTATTTTGGATTGGAAATGGTTGATATAGACCTACATTAGTACTACAACCTTTGGCCCTTTGACAAACAACACACTTTTCTACAAACCTTCTCACATCACTTTGCATCCTTGGCCAATAATAGTGCCTTCTTACTTGTTCCAAAGTCTTGTCAACACCAAAGTGACCTGCAAGGCTGCCACTATGCTTTTCCTTAATCAAATTATCTCTCATAGAGCATTTGGGAATACAAATTTGGGCCCTCTTAAACAGTAGACCTTCTTGAATTAGAAAATTAGAATTCTCTTCATGAAAAGTTCTATTGAATTGATTACAAGAAGCATAAATTTCTTTGAAATCATCATCCTCCACATACATACCTTTGAGAGCATCATTCCCTACACTTTGTAACTAAATTTCTTGAACCAACAATTTCCTCATGTTCAACGCATCTGCCACCTTGTTTGACTGCCCCTTCTTATGCTTGATGGTGAAGATGAAACTTTGTAGGTACTCCACCCATATCACATGTCTGTGGTTGAGTTTTTCCTGGCTGTTAAGGAACTGCAAAGCATGATTGTCAGTAAAATCAATGAATTATTTAGGAAGGAGATAGTGTCTCCACTTCTTCAATAACTGCACCATAGCATACAACTCCAAATCATAAGATGAATATTTTTTCTTTGCCTCATTGATTTTTTTCACTAAAGAAGGCAACAAGCCTACCCTCTTGGCTCAATACTGCCCCAATGGCATACCCACTAGCATCACATTCAATGGTGAAAATTTTATTAAAATTAGGCAATGCTAAGATAGTTTGTTGTGCTACCCTTTGTTTCAGATATTAGAAACTCTTTCCTACCTCTTTAGACCATACAAACTTCTTTCTTTTGTCCCCTTTTATTGTGTCAATGATTGGAGCACATATGTGACTAAAATTCTTAACAAATTTTCTATAAAAATTGGCTAGGCCGTGGAAACTTA
Organism: Sequoia sempervirens; assembly: GCA_007258455.2. Classification (NCBI taxonomy): domain Eukaryota; kingdom Viridiplantae; phylum Streptophyta; class Pinopsida; order Cupressales; family Cupressaceae; genus Sequoia; species Sequoia sempervirens. Next base: position 13,311 of record VDFB02037787.1, on the reverse strand, counting down.
TTACTTCACTTACTGATGTTGGTGTAGGCTAGCTTAGGATAGCTTCCACCTTACTAGGATCCATATTCAAAGAGCCCTTTGAGATTAAAAAGCCAAGATAAACCAATTCTTCCTTCATAAATTCACATTTCTTCAAGTTTATCAACTTTTCTTCATTGAGTCTTTTCAAAACCAAGTCTAAATGTTGCAAATGTTCTTCTTTAGTTTTGCTAAAAACAAGAATATCATCCAAATAGACAACCACAAACTTACTAATGAAGGGTTTTAGGACTTCATTCATCAATCTCATAAAGTTACTTGGTGCATTTGAGAGTCCAATAGGTATGACAAGCCATTAATACAACCCCTCATTTTTCTTGAAGGAAATTTTCCATTCATCCCCCTCTCTAATTCTGATTTGATGGTAGCCACTCTTGAGGTCTATCTTAGAAAAATAACATGCCCCTCCTAGACAATCCATCAAGTCTTCAATTCTCAGTATGGGGAACCTATATCTTATGGTAATCTTGTTAATGGCCCTTGAGTCGATGCACATTCTCCAATATCCTCCCTTCTTTGGTGCTAAAATTGTGGGAACAACAATGGGCTAAGACTCTCTCTTATTAGGCCCTTGCCAAGCAAATCTTGGATTTTTTTCCTAATCTCTTCATTCTACTTTGGGGTCATTTTATATGTTGCTTTGTTAGGTAGGTTTTCCCCTGGTATAAAGTCTATATGGTCACTCACATCTATTATTGGTGGTAAAGAGTTAGGGAGTTCATCTACCACAATGCCCTTATACTTGTTCAATAATGCTTGGACCTCTCTAGGCACATCATTAACCTTTGTTGTTGTCATCACTGTTTTTGGTCTAATCACAATGGAAAAACCTTCTCCTCCCTCTTCCTTCATGGTTTTCAAAAACTCCTTTTCTCCTACCAGCATTACACTAGACCCTACTTGTGTATCTAGGCCTTCATCTTGTAATGGTGTGAAAGTGAATGAGATCCCATCCTCTTCAATAACATAAGTGTTCTTTTTCCCATCATGTTTATCCTTCCTATCATACTGCCAGGGCCTCCCTAAAAGCACATAGGAAATATCCATAGGGATGATGTCACACAAAATCTTATCCTTGTACCCTCCTATGTTAAATTCCACCCAAGTTTGTTCATTTACTAGGACTTGTTGTCCCTTATTCAACTAGGAGACCTTGTAAGGAGTGGGATGTGGTATTCTTTTCATTTTCAACTTTTCTACCATCTCAAGAGAAACTAAATTATCTGTGCTACCTAAATCAACAACAAATTTTTAAACCTTACCTTGAGACTTACATGTGGTTCTAAAGAGATATTTCCTTTGTGGAGGTTCTTTCACCATAGGGACTTTAATCAATTTTCTCCTTACCATAATAGATTCACCAATTTCTATAGCAAGATGTTGTGATGGAGATTTTACACTTTCATTATGCTCTTCTTGTACCAATTGAGTTCTTCTTTCTCCTCCATGTGAACTAGAGGGATGCTTTTCAGGACATTTCCATGCTTGATGGCCAAAATTATTGCATTCATAACACTTCCCTATGAATGCATTTGATCCTCTTCCTTGACCTCCAAATCTGCCCCTATTATTGGGTCTCCTTCCCCTAAAACTGCCCCTTGTATCAAAATTTTGTTCTTGATCCCAACTTTTCTCTCGTGATTTTTGGGACTTCCCTCTTCCTCCAAATGTTCCTCTATGTCTAAAACTTCTTCCTCTACCCCTACCTTGGTTCTCTTGCCTTTTCTTCAACTTTTCCTCAGCCTTAATGGCCAATTGGTAACATTCTTCCACCGTTCTTGGAGTGGTAAGTCTTAATTCATCTTGGAGGTTATATGTTAGCTCATTCATATATCTTGCTACTATTTCTTCATCATCTTCTATATGACCTACCCTTATACTCAATTATAGAATTCCTCTGTATAGGTTTGCACATCCATCTCATTTTTTTTGAGATTTTGAAGCCTCTTAAACGATTGAATAGTGTAATCAGTAGGTAGGAACTTACCCTTGAGTTTAGCCACCATCCTATCCCAAGAGGTGATTTTAGTCTTCCCCTTATTTCTCCTTTCACTTTGTACATAATCCCACCAAAACAAAGCATGCCCCTTCAATTTTGTCTTGGCCAACTTCACCTTTTGATCCTTTGGCACATCTTCATAGTCAAAATAGTTATCCAATGCTCCTATCCAATCTAATATCTCTTCACTATCCATCTTTCCTTCATAAATAGGTAATTCCATCTTGATCTTATGCTCATCTCCCTTGACTACTTTTAGGAGATTTTCCATCCTCAAGTTATCAAGATCCATCTCTTCCTCGGACCCTTGGGAACTTTCCTCTTCCCCTTCTTCTTCTTGGTCACTCAAGTCTCCTGTGACCATACCTCTCTTATAACTTTCTTCTAGGGAAGCAAGCCTCTCCTTCAACTTTCTCATCTCTTTAGCATGTTTTTCCTTCAACTCACTTAATTCTCTGGCAATGGCATTCCCTTTTGGAGGCATCTTGTTCTTCTTTCAACACAACTTTCCTTCTTCAGATCATACATGTGCTTTAATACCAATTTGATGTAGATCATGGGTGGATAACATCAACACAAACTTAATCAATCAAAAATTTCAATCCCAGAACGTAATTTGGTGGGTTTCCCTCACAATCCTTCAATTCCTCTAGTAGTACTTCAAACAGGGGTTTTTCAACAAAACTCTCAGGGAATACATGATACTAAAAATATGAACACCTATCCAAACATCCTTTATTGAATTTGACAACATATCCAATTTGCATATGGGGTTACTTTGTAATGAGTCCCTCAATTTTGGACAGCTAACGCTCAAATTAGGCCTAGTTCTTTGACTTGGCTAGGTAGCAACAGGGTTTCTTAACTCTAGGCTTTGAATCTTCATTCCAAGGCTTAAAAAATGTCATGTGAGGTCTGAATAACCAACTTCCAACAATTAGAGCAATTTCCAAATGGATTTTCCACAAAACCCTAAGTCTACTTAACTCCTAAGCCTAATACATGATGATATTAGGCTAGGGAAGCAACTAAACTTGCACCAAATGCCATCCCCTACTCCTACAACATTAAGAACACAAAATTCACCCTATCTACATTCATTCCACTAATTATGAGTCCTTTTCATTGGTGGAATGGGCCAAGAACCATTTTATTCAATCAAAACTCACCCTAACTAGGGTTTTTGGCTATTTACAGAAAAATTGTTCTAATTCACTCCAAACTTGATGAAATCAAAAGCAACAGATAGAAGATTCAATAAATCATCAATTCCAATGAGTTTTATACCATTTCCAGGTTGTACGGATCCGTACTAATCTGTGTAGCAGCAAAGAACAACTTGTAAACACAAAAAATAGAGTATTTTATTGTTTAACACCAAAACCTTGCCCCAACCTCAACAAGGCTTATTTAAACATTTCCAACCAAAACCCAACTATTCTCCAACTACTTTTCAAATCCCAACGGTTCATCTTCCCTTTAGACACAAAAATGCAAAAATTGCTTGTGCAACTTTTTTGCAATATTGACATCTTTTACAAAACTGACCCCACATGACTCAAACCAACACAAAACATGAGACATGGTCTTAAAAGACCTTATTACAAGAAAAATGACTTAACAACACAAAATACCAACACTTGACCCCTTTTTACATGAAGACCTAGGTGACGTACACTAGGTCCCTAAAAATCATGGATGGACTAACACTCCACTATAAGGGTATATCCCTAGAAAATGGTATGGATTCAAACCTAGTTGGAGAAAAAAAAGGTACAATATTAGTTGCCTCGTGCACCTTCTTTCTTTCTTTACTAACATGGGATAAGGCATGGCTAATGGTCTCCATGTCACTAAGCCATATTGCATTGTCGTAATTGGTCCCCTCAATGGTTCAAACAATAGCTTTCCTTTCCTTCTTGGCCTTGAGGAAACACTCATTTATGATTACTGATGTCCTTGCAATCAACTTGATATGCACCATCCTGGCACAAGAAGTACAAACATTAGATTTACATAATGTTGGATGAAAGTATATCGAGCTCATAGGTTCCAGAGTTGAACCTGATAGCTCTGATACCACATGTAACATGCCTGATGATTTACCTAATATTTTAACCTAAGTTTAACCCATATGTGAATTCTCCAATACATAGCAATAATTTTTTCCCATAATATCAACTTTAATAATAAAGATGCACATTTGAAAAAATTCATTCCAAAATCCTATTGTATTTTAGTAATAAATGATGTATAGTCAAAATAATCCTATTTCAAATTTCCATTGCATTCTCATAAAGTACATTATATATTTCCATGTAATGATTACATATTCATATACATTTTCATAAGATATAAGATCATGATTACATACATAGCTCTCATAGCTCAATGGAATAAAATACAAATGGTCCAAATGTCCTTTCTGGCATACATCCTTAAATTTTGGCTACCTATTGTATGAGTGAGAGTATCATCCAAGTGATTTTCCATCAACCAAAAGCTTACTACAATCCCCAACACATCTACCATACCGGTAAGATGGCTCTACCCTTCAATGAAGAGTTTGGTTTGGTTTACCCCATAAATGATGATAGCCTATATGAGCTTAGTTTTGTGTCCTACATAACTAGAGCTATCATACAATGGATACCTGCCCACATGCATGACATTCCCAACCTAGATATGCAACCCTAGTCCACAATGAACTGACAATGTAATCAGTAGCTAATTACACTACTTTGGCCAAATATTTAATCCTTATGTTCAAACTCACTATTAAATAGTGGTGTCTCACCTCTATGAAGTGGATGTTTTATGTTCACCCACCCTATTGCTCGATTTGGTAAATGCTATAACCATACTAACTCATAACGAGTCTAGTCCATATCATGATTACATCCCAAAAGGATAATATAAATCAAGTGACCTAACTAGCCCACAAGGTTACTCCCAACCACGGTTTAACTTAACCCCAAGGACTAAACTCATTAACTATGCAAAGGTTTACCTTGCATTATGAGCTAACAATATCAATATAACACTTAGATGCCATATTGCTTCCCATTCTACATAACCCATGTAAGAAAGCATATAGTCTATAATAATCTGGGTATTATACTAATACTCTAGGGTTATCTTCCTTAGAAAACACAAATACATAATTCCAATATAATGAATAAATATACAAATATCAACAAATAAGGTTTCCCAAAATAAGAAATCACCAAAGACCATATAAATTCACCAAAGTAAGAATCCATCAAAATTCATGCAAGCAAGCTCAACATAACATATAATCATCTTTCTTCATACTTGCAATCATAAGAAATAAGAAATCAAATATAAAAGAATAGAGAAGTAAAATTGGCATTCCTAGAAAATAGCTCCCAATATAGATATGCCTCATAATCTTGGTGCCAAAACTTCGTTTGTTGCTCTTCTCCTTTCAACTTGCTCACCAATCTATCTCTAAATCCAAATACTCTAACTACACAAGCAAAACCTCTAACTCTCTTAATAAAATACTCTCTCACACACACTTCTCCTCAACACTCAAGAACTAAACTTATGCTCACATAAATTCTACAACAAAATGGATTGCAACAATGAAAAGAAAGAATTCCAAAACCAAAGAGATTGTTCTCTATTTATACAAAAAATTGAGAAGCGTGTGGCTATAATTAAGTTCTCAAATCTGCCACCTTTTCTCTTCCATCTACCACCACTAAACAACAAAACCCAACTTCTCCTCTAAAAGAGTCGACTAATCTAATCTAATTGCAAAGTGGCTACTCAAACAACTTAAATGCAAACACATAACAATCCCAACAACTCTAGCCTCTTTTACTCAGCTAAGTCACCTTAATAAATTTCCAACAATAGATCTTTTACTTAGTCAAATACAAAAATGATGTCCTACAAGTTTCTTATTGCATTGTGGTTGTGGGTTGCTTGTCACATCAAATCGACCTCTTCATTATTTCCAACCAGCTCGTGGCTTGGAAAAGTCTTATGTTTCCTTTTCTTAAGCATGGCTTTTTCAACTCTCAACCTTGATTTATTCTTCCACTTAACATGGCACAATACAATGTTTATCAAATGCTTTTTAAAACATTTCCCAAGCACTTCATATTTCTATGCATTACTTGCAATAATTACTATCCACATTCATGTGCTTTATTTGCAATTGTAATCTCACTTGAATGCGAGTATATGCGCTACCCAAAACTTATGTGCTGCTAGCTTTAAGCCATTTACTATACATAAAGTTTGCATTATATATGTGTTGGTGTTACTTTAAACATTTCATATATATATATGAAATGTTTTAAATAAATATATGTATAGTGGAATAATCATAATATATATATGAAATGTTTTAAAGTAACACCAACAAATATATATCTTTATGTATAGTGAATGGCTTAAATCTAGCATATATATGAAATGTTTTAAAGTAACACCAACAAATATATAATACTTTATGTATAGTGTTTGACCACTATAATATATATATTAACATATATATATATATATATGTGTGTGTGTGTGCAATCATCAATTGCCATCATATAAATATAACTATGTATATATATTAGTATGTATGTATATACGTATACAATAAAATATGCACATATACATACATATATATATATACACTCATATTTCATTATTTAAATATCCATAATAATCACATGTATTTATATATTCACCGATCAGTATATATACAAAATGTATATATATGTCCTTTATGTCCAATCAATATCCTCATGCATATGATATATCCATGCAAGGGTACACGTAAGTATTTCTACTTACGTATATGCATGCACATATATGCTCACATGAATGAGTTATCGTTTTCACATACATATATACATATATGCATTCTATGTATATACTCATTGATTAATATATAAATAAAAATACATGAAGAAGAACTTAAACTCATTACATATATTTAATCTCGTAATTCAAACATAAGAACAATCAAGAAATCAAAGACTAATATCAAAATCATTCAAGCCATTCCCCAAACTATGACTAAAGGTTTACTTACCAATTCTCAAACTAACTTGACTCTACTAGACGAAACTAAGTTGTGAGTGTGTGATAGCTCAAGTAGGTACATTAGGGTTCACCAAATCAAATTCCTCTCTTGGGTGATACTCCCCCTCTCTTTCAGAGGCTTGATTCCTTTCCTACATCCAACTTAGTGCATCACAATAGAAGTTAGCTAATAACATAACATCCATATGCATCATATACCATTTGCATTATCAAAGCATTAAAGTAATCATATCGCAATACACATCCACTCATTGCATTTTTCATCAAAATATACAAAACATAAGCATGCATTAAATTATTTTAACTCATCAAAGTAACAATAAATAGATAATAACACAATAGGGTGTAACAAGTATAGAAATAAATAATCACTTACCACAAATTAATAATCCTTAGTAATCATCCTTGGCTTCTCATCATCCATCTAAGGGTACATAAATTAGATTTTTCACTTCCTCATATGACAATCATGAAGAAGTAAGTCGTTAAGAATCAACATGAATGTTATTTTTCATATTAAGTTATAATAAATTCATAATGGGGCTTACATTATCAGGTCCTTCATAATTCAAGGGAATGTGACATGTTGAATAGATGATTAAGCAAGGAGACTCGTCATCCAATCCTATACATGATGTGCCCCCTCTCCATCCTACAAAAATCATTTGCATCTACCTTGTAAATCACAAGTAGTAAAATAGTTCAAGATCTTGTTGAGGAAAAACACATAACAGTGTTTCCTTAATAAATATTGATGCACTTCATGGTAATTACATATTGGTTGGTCAAAAACTAACCACCACCTATACCAAAATTTGTCCTTAATTTTATTTTGGTTAGACTAACAGATTGGAAATATTTTATAGCTTGGTTCTCATGGTGTATTACTTTTTAGGTTAGTGAGCAATGTGCACAACTTGTCTTTAGTATTTTTTTTCCTTCACCCTCTCATGAGATAATTGTATGGCATAAATTAAAAACAATTTTGTCTATGGATTGCCCATGCATTTATTTTCCCTATGGTAGAATCAATGTGAGATTTAAAAGATTCCAATAATGTTGCAAGAGCATGGTAGTGTGTGCTTATTGTATTAGGCCTTTTGAATATTTCTATCAATATTTTAAGCTTTATTTTATTGTTTCCAATTTTCCCCGATATTTTTTTTTGTGTTTTAGGAGGATGCATGGGAATTCTAGGAGGATTTAGAGAGTTTTTTTATATCATTTCTCTACTACTTCATTTTATTCATGTATTTAATCAGGGGGAGGAATTTGAGGTGGAGGATAGTTTAGATTGGTTGAAAATAAAAAATTAACTTAAGAAAATATAATTGAATCTTATCTATAAATATCAAAATATTGATATAACTTACCTCTTGCATGTTGACACATTGTCAAGGAGGATGATGTGTATTTTATTCAACCCAAAATATAGTCATTTAGGTTTATATTTATTAAAGCTAAATGTTCTTTCATTTACAACATGACTTATCCTTAAGAAACTCACAACTAAATGCAAGTGCATAATTTTTTTTAAGAGTGCATTATCTTTTAGTTCACCTCCAAAATATTTTTGGGAACTTTTTGTGCCCCATCTTTCTACACATTCTTCATCATGTTCATCAATTAGAAAAATAAATTAAATGCTGATAAAAGGTGGAGGAAATGACATTTATTTTATTTAAATGAAATTTCCCAATTACGCGATCATTTTTCATCTTATTATACCTATTACAAATTCAAGTTCACATCTAATGAATATATGAATGGACACTTTTCAAAATTATTTACAAGCCTAAGGGAATTGATTGCATAATTAAAAATTCTAAAAAAAATAAAATTACTCAAGGCACACGCATAAGATGAAATGAGATCCTTGCATGATCTCCAAGAAGATTGAGTGTGCAGCTAATGGTGATTAAAACCAAACAACCATGTGGGACGTCAAGACCCACCCTCTCTATACTAGGAGATGAGCACCATAGTTATCACACATAGACTTGACACACAATATTAGCCACAAAAACAAAAGTAACATGGTTTTCTCAACACATGAATCATAATTTATTCTAATGATAAGGATGATAATAGTAGCATAAAAATCATATGGACTATTTATCAACTTTAGAGCTTTAAAGTGAATCTTGGAAAATTATCACACCTATATAAGAATAGCACTACAAATTAGATCTCTATTATCCTAAAGTTGGTTAAGATAATGTATTCTACTTGGATCTCTAATATTTGAGATGGTAAAGGAAGTACTCCAATCCTTATAATATCAACCTACATAATTAATAAGATCACTTCAACCAATGGCCCTTAGAACAGGACAAATTATGCTTTTACCTATAAACATAATTTCCCATCTACAAACATCATTTTCAACCTACAAAATTTCACTAACCTTATTCATTGAAAAAACCACAAAATAAAATACTAAAAACAATTTTAAGAAATAATAGTTTACAAATATTTAAGAACCATATGAATGCCAAGTCCATCATTGAAGAATCTTAAATATTTTCAAACAAAAGCATGAAACTCAACCATTAAAAATTTGAATTATCCCCTTTTGATATAAATATAGAAGAGAACACACTTTCATCATCAAATATTTTAAAAAGAAATGGCTAGGGTGCAAGGAACATTTTACATTTTATTCAAAATTAGAACTCGCGATCTAAGACTTGTACAAATCAAAGAAATTTAATCCCAATTGATGATATCATGCCTTTAAGATTTAAATTAGCTAGAGATTACAATTTTATCATCAAATAATTTCTTTATGAAATTTACAATGACCTGGGTATAATTTTACATTTAAAAGATAAAAAAACTCTATGTCAAATATACACAAAGTGAAATTTAATTTGTACAACATAATTTATATTCCTCCTTAAAATTTGAATTGTTTACCCCAAGTGTCATAACTGAAATTGCCTCACAAAATCACAATTGTGAATATATACAATGAACAAATTAGTACAAAATAAATAAAAAAGATTTAAAAAGAAACTGAAATAGCATATTTAAACTAGACAAGAATATATTAAACTGAAACTGAAATTAAATATATTCTTGCCGAGTTTAAATATGCTAGTTATATTTAAACTAAAACTGAAATTAATTTAAACTGAAGTTGAAATTAAATATATTGAAATTAATTGCTATATTTAAACTGAAACTGAAACTGAAGAAACCGAAATAGCATTTTAAACTGAAACTGAAATTAATTGCTTTTCTTGCACTGAAAACCTTTGGCATTCTGTGTCTCTTCATCTGCCCGGATCCTTTAAACTCAAGCCAGCTCTCGGCAACCCAATCCTATACATCAGCTACTCCATTTCCCCCCTTCAAACCTTGAAATGCCTCCGAAGAAGAAGCAGACGGCCTCCAAGAAGACAAGAAAGAAAGCAGTGGCTGAGGCATCACCAGAAAATGAGGCCACCGCCATGGAAAATCCAGATCTTCTCACCCCACCTTCAAAAAAATCATATATAGAGAGTGAAGAGCACTCTCATTCTAATGAGGAAGAAAAGCAAGATGAATCAGATGATCCAGAACAACCACAACATGAACACGAAGAGTACAATAAGAGAGCGATTACACTCTCAAAGCCCACCAAAACAATGTCCAAATCATCAGTGACACATCAGGAAGAGAAGAAGAAGAAGAGCAGAGGACGGCCAAAGAAAGCTGCAGGGAGGAAGCAATCCAAAACAAAGCAACTTGCAGGAGGAAGCTCCAAGGAAAGCAAGAAGAAGAGGAAGGGTAAAAAGAGTGCAGATTCTTACAAGGTATATATCTACAAAGTGCTGAAACAAGTGCAACCTGAGACTGGGATATCTGCGAGAGCCATGGGGATCATGAACAGCTTCATGAATGATATATTTGAGAGGCTGGCTTCTGAATCTGCTAAGCTCTTGAAGTATAACAAGAAGAAGACTTTAACTTCCAGGGAGATACAGAGTGCTGCAAGATTGACTCTTCCAGGGGAGCTGGCCAAGCACGCCGTTTCTGAGGGTACTAAAGCTGTTAACAAGTTCATGGAGAGTTAATATTTCATTTGAGTTGGGTATTATAAATATGTTTTACTTCTTTCATCTAAAGCTTTGCTTCAGCCTTAAGCTGACAAAGGGATTTCCTTTTAAAAGACCCTTTTATTTGTGTGTCTGTTTTACTTCCATAGCATACTTGAAAGCTGTGTTATTTATATTAGAACCTAAGCAAGCAATCATTATCTTTCTGATGCTGAATCTGCCATGGGGCTTTGAAATTATATCTGTTTATTAGTCCAGAAATAACTATCTCTGTTTATTAGTATTAGAAGGCATGTTATGTGAGCAGTTATGAAGGTCATGTATGTATAGAACAAATGAAAAGAGCACTTCTCACATTTTTTTCTTCTTGTTTCCATTTTATTTTAGTTCATTTGTCTCGAGTGTAATGATTAATGTCTAAGTGACATATTTTTATGTAAAAGTTGGCAAATGACTTGTTCCGTTTCATACATTCTAAGGGATCAATCTTTGATCTATATAGTATAACTATAGATTATTCATCATTTATTTGGGTGAAAAAATCAAATTAGTTTAGATTCACATTGCAGATTCAACCCCAAACATTTAAATTTAAGTTTAATTAATGGATTGAAATGACTCTTTTCCAACTAATCATTATTTGTTAATTTGAATGCAAAAAATTTCAAATTGCACATTAGGATGTTTTTTAAAAAGAGAAGCTCTAACTCATTTTGATCATCTAAGAGTTATCAAACATGTGTCTAGTGAGCATCAAAAAATTACCTTACAACAACATCATTATAGCATCAACATAGACATATTGCATGATTTCTTAGAGTCTTTTTAAATTATTGTGTCAAAGCATAGATGTATGGTCTTCACTAAGGAAAAGACTCTCACATAACAAGCTACCAAAGGTGTTCATCAATATTTCTAGTTTGTCATTGTAGGTATAGATACTTGACACAACCATTAATTGAAAGATCTAAAACAATGAGATTGAATCCACATAATATGGTCGAATAAATGCATTAGAGATTGAGCATACAAAGACCATGTGTGCAATGTAGAAATGACTTCTATCAATAGATACAGAAATATCAATCCAAATATATTTATCTAATAAATTTTTAGCACTTACACAAGGATGGATAATAGAGTGTCATTTGTCACAACATATTCAACATCAAACCTAGAGATAAGTATATATTTTTTATTTGTTAGCTTATATGTGAATTTAAATAGCATGTTTAATTAGCATAATAGTCTCAACTTATAAATATTGGGTGATTTACTTATCATGCCTGATTAATTATTTTATCTGTAGAAAATTCTATTATGGTAGTTTTATTTCCTAAAAAAAAATGGTAGATCCAACTTATCTTAGACACCCACTAAGGTTTATGTGTAGCCTTTCTCCTTCTCCATTAGGGTTTTAAGATATGATATTTCTTATTGCTCGTCATTTATTTCTAATTTGATCAAGATTTAAAATTTTATTGTTTACTATTTTTACTCCTAGCCCCTTGTTTTATTTGATTTACTAGGTGTATCATTTCCTTCATCCATTATATACTAATTATTATATCTTGCTATGAATCTTTATGAGACATTACCTTGGGATAACATTCATGCTTATATCAATAATTATAAGACTTTTTTTGCTTTAGATATTGCATCCCTTTTTCATAAATTGATGACGCTACGTATTTCATGAATGAGTTGATTTCACGTCTCCTTCATGGTTCTCATTAGTATATCTATATCTATTCTAGAGATTATCTTACTCTATTTATATATTTAATTCATTATGTGTAATGAAGCAACTTGCACAAAAGAAGAATATATAGGAAATGTACTTTAGAATAGTATGCCAATATGAGGGGAAAGCCTCCAAGAGTCTCCACAAAGAAAATAGTTCACAATATGATCATAAACTAACTATTACCTCCTATATATAGCATACTTAGGCCTTGGATTCCACCCAAATAGAGCTAATTACCTATGTAAGACTATATTAATGATCACATAACTTAAGTAAGAATTAAGTTACCCGCAAGTTGGATTCTCAATACCCTATGCACACAATAGGATTAAGGGTATGACATGCCCCCTTTAGAGAATAATTTTACTTAACACTAATTAATTATGGGTACTTCTATACAAAATCCTCAT
>VDFB02037786.1:286308-337837 GCA_007258455.2 Sequoia sempervirens | reverse complement strand
AGTGGTACCAATGGAAAAATAAATAAAAAATTAGTTATTAATTTTTATTTTTATTTGTTTAACTCGGATTTTTGGTTTATAAATTAATTTTTATAATTCAATTTTTATTCATATTCAGTTTATAATATAAAATTTAATAATATATATATATATATTATTTAATATATATAAAAAAATTAATTGTTAATTTTATAATATGTTTTTTTTATAAAATGATTTTTATAAAAATATTTTATGCTTGGATATATTTATATATTAATTTTGTGATGTTTTGAACAAAAATTTAATATGTTAATTTTTACTTGATATAGTGATATAGTTTAATTGAGGAAATTGGAAATAAGCTATGTGATTATAATTAAATCGAATAGTTAAAATTTAAAGATATGATGTTATAGTGTAATTGTGCAAATTTTAATTAAACAATGTGTTCTATTTTGAATCGAATATTCTTGAATTGTTCATTTATTTGTTTGATGAAATTATTGAGTTTTGGAAATATTTCTATATGGAGTTGTTTTTTTTAAGTCATTATTTTCTTGAGGTTATTCGTAAGTCTATTGTGGTATTCTCTTCATTGTTTTATTGTGTCGTATGGGAAAACCCTAGGTTTGCCTCACCTTTCGTAAGAGTTTAAGTTATTGTTAAGGGCTTCCAGAGATGGAATGCTTTTCTATTATGTTCCTTTTATTCTCCACGTCAGGCAAATGGGGTTAAGGGTCTATGTAAGTCTTCTAGAGAAGTTCTCTAGAGTGGGATGTTTTGTGTAGAGGTTCAATTTGGTGGATTGTCTTGGGAATGGTGTGGAGTTGTACTATGATGTTGAACTCGGTTTCCATGAACAGGGATTTGTGCCTACTAGAAAATAGGAGAGGGTAATGAGATTTGTACCTCCTTGGAAGGAGTGTGTTTTCGTATTTGATTTCCTCCAATGTTCGGAGTGAGTTTCCTTGTTTTGTTTTCTCCTGGGATTGGAGAGGTTATGTTGTCTAGTTACCTATTATGGTATTGTACCTTGTGTGTTGTCGATAGGAGAGTGGCTCTTTGTGGGGGTCCAGCACACAAAGGGGGGCCAGGGTAACTCACCTAGAGTTTAACTAAGTGATAATCTAAAAGAATTAATGGGGATCTTTCACACTAATAAAGATAAAGAATGTCTCTCTCGTGAAGCAAGTGAATGATAAGGCTTGAGATGAGATAGGATGCATAGTTTTGCATGAGGGTCCGGCGGCCAGTAGAGGCAAGCCTGGGTAACCCAGGATGGGGGTCCGGTAGCCTAGGAAGGTTGAGCCGTGGTAACTTATGGCAATTTATGCATGACACTCTTCCTATGTCCATTAATCAGTTATTGTGCGATGTTCTGATCTTTGTTCTCTGGAAGCATTGTAACCTCGTGTTAAGTGATATTGTGTTTGTAGTTGTTAAGTGACTTTATGATTGTAGTTGCTAAGTGATATTGTGTCTGTAGTGGTTAAGTGATTTATTGATTTCTCTTTGGTTATTGTTGGAAATTAGTCTTTGATATTATGTCTTGAGTTTCATTGATGTTGTTACTATGACTTGTTGTTATGTTCTGAAGTGGTTTGTTGTTGTGCCTTTGGATTTGTCGTTGTTGAGTTTCTAAGTGGTCTTTGATGTTAAGTTGTCTTTTTGGAGTTAGTCTTTGTTATTGTTAGGCGTGCTTGGTCAGGGACCCTTCCTTGTCTACTCTCAGCACGGGGGTGGTTGGGTGGAACGTGCTTCGCACCCCGTTGGGTTTCCCTTTTTTGTTGCAGATGTATCTTTTATTGCAGGTTTTTGGCGGATGTTGATGATCCAGTAATTCATTGTACTAGATGTATGTTATACTTCGGATGTAATGTATTCATCATTGTATTGTCTCCCACATGTGTTGGGATGACCTTGTTGTAAATTGTATATGTGGTTATTGAGATGTATTTACAGTCAATTGTATTTTACTATCATTTAGATGTCATGTATATTCAGGCAATGTATTTATTTAGGAATGATCATTTGTAATAGTTGTGTTAAGTTGTGTTACTTCTATGGTAATATAAATGCTTGATATCTTTATAGTATCTTTCGTTGTCATATGTACATATGTTATAAATATGGTTATTGTTTAATAGATATTTTAAATGGTGAAATGGGAATGAATAGATTTATGTAACTATTTAACTATTGTTTAATCTGTTGTCTTGGTTATGGGTTAGAATAGTAATGTCACTTCGTGTACCCCATTGGAATTAGTTGTGCCACTTAATACATTGTTATGTTAGAATACTTAAGTATGTTTATTATATTCTTTAAAAAAATAAAAAATTGTTCCGTTGTTATTAGTTCCATTGGGGTTTGCACAGCAGGGCGTTACAGCTACTTTTGATGGTACAGGAGGTGGTTTAGAGGTAGAGACCTAGCTATTGGACTTGGGTAGATGTTTTGCTATGCACCCATATGGTAGCAATACCCGAGCGAGATGCGCTATCATGCATCTGAGAGGATTCGCCTCTACTTGGTGGCGCTTGGAGGAGTAGAAGCTCCACTTAGATATTGGGTCAGTGTCTTGGGAGATGTTCCTAGAGAGGTTTAGAGCATGGTTCCTATCAAAACACTGGAGGCAATGACGGGCTAATGAGTTTCATGATTTACGTCAGTTCGCTCTATCTGTTGAGCAATATGAACGTAGATTTTATGAACTCAAGCAGTATGTTGTCTTGGTGATGATGAGTCTATGTTGGTTCAACACTTCATCAGGGGCTTAAATGCCTGCATTAGTGGTGGAGTCAGAGTCTTTGAACCAAAGACTATGGAATTTTCTATGGAGAAGGCTCGTATAGTGGAAGAGAATCTTGTTATGGTGTTAGGTGGTCACACAGGAGTATAGATAGGCAGTGCTCTTGCAATAGGTTTTAGTCCACGGGGTGGATAGGTGCAGACAGGGGGTTCCTCTAGGAACCAACAAACACCCTCTAAGGGTGGGCAGTAGTAGCAGCAATAGCATACACCTCAAAAGAATAATAATCCACAACCACAGCAAGGTAATAGCCTGCAGTCAGGAAAGAATCGCAACTGGTGGCACAACAAGCGCAATAGACAGGATCAGCCTTCTCAAAGTGCTCAGTCTTCTATTATTAGGGGTAGCTTCCAGCAATCCAATGCACCTTCGAGTGGCAGAGGATTTGGTAGAGGCACTGGTTGTTACTCGTGTGGTCAGCAGGGACACATTGCTAGGCAGTGTCCAATGAGAGGTTCTTCTAGTTTTGGGCCTTGACCTACAGTTTCAGAGCCTACATTGGGTGATGCAGGATGATCACATACAGTTTATGCTATGGTTAATAACTACCAAGCTGATCACCAGAATACAGTGGTCGAGACTTCAGGTAAGTTGCAGGGTGTTAATGTTTCTATTCTTTTTTATTCCAGAGCTACCGACTCCTTTATTTCACCTACCATTGTTGAATGATGTGGTCTTGTGGCAGTAAAGCAAGGTGGTAAGTGGCAGGTAGAATTCACCTCTGGGGTGAAAGTAGCAGTAGAGAACCTTGTACATAATTGTGAACTTAAAATTGGTACATTAATTACCTTAGTGGATCTACATGTTACACCTTTAGGATTGTATGACATAGTTTTACGTATGGATTGGTTAGCATCTCATCATGCTGTGATTGACTGTCAACATAACATAGTTAGTTGCATTAATGATTTAGGTGTGAAAGTGGAAATAATAGGTATACAAAGACCTATCTCTTTGCGGATGATATTTGCTATGCAATTAAAGAGATGTCTTCGTTAGGGTTGTCAACTGTTTGCAACAACAATTACTTATTTGGAAGAAGGTGAGAGTCGAGAGATATCTCTTGATGATCATCCTATCCTTAGGGAATTCACTGATGTGTTTCCTAATGATATACCTGAAATGCCACCAAAGAGAGATATTGATTTTAGAGTTGACCTAGTTCCTGGAGCAGAGCCTATATCTCGAGCTCCATATAGAATGACTACTCAGGAGTTAGAGGAGTTACGTATTCAGTTAGAGGAACTATTAAAAAAGGGTTTTATTCATCCTAGTGTTTCTCCTTGGGGAGCACCTGTCATCTTTGTAAAGAAGAAGGATGGGTCACTTAGATTTTGCATTGACTATCGTCAATTGAACAAGGTTACGATTAATAATCGTTATCCTTTTCCTAGAATCGATGATCTTTTCGATTAGAACAAGGGAGCTAATGTGTTCTCTAAAATTGATTTGAAATCTGGTTACCATCAATTGTGAATTACAGAAGTAGACATTCATAAAACTGCATTTCGAACTCGTTATGGGCACTATGAATTCACAGTAGTACCGTTTGGGTTAACGAATGCACCATCAGTATTCATGAGTTTAATGAATTGTGTTTTTCGTACGTACCTTGATCGCTTTGTCCTTGTATTTCTCGATGATATTTTGATCTATTCGAGAAACATGAAGGAGCATGAAGAACACTTGAGACAGGTATTGCAATGTTTAAGGGAAAATCAATTGTATGCAAACCTGAAGAAGTGTAACTTCTTTCAAACTAAGGTGAAATACCTTGGACACGTGATTTCTGGAAAAGGTATTGTTGTGGATCCTTCAAAGATTCAAGCTATTATAGATTGGCCTGTGCCTACTAATGTAGGTGAAGTACTAAGTTTTATGGGTCTAGCTGGTTATTATAGGCGGTTTGTTCAGTGATTTTCTAGAATTGGTCATCCTATTACTTCTCTTCAGAGAAAAGGGAAGAATTTTGTTTAGATAGAGCAGTGTCAGTTAGCTTTTTAGACACTTAAAGAAAAGTTGACTAATGCGCCTATATTAGTTGTTCCTGATCCTACTAAGGATTTTTTAGTTTGTACTGATGCATCCTTAGAGGGTTTGGGAGCAGTTCTGATGCAAGATGGGTGTGTGATTGCTTATGAGTCTCGCAAATTCAAGGATCACGAATTAAAAAATCCCACTCATGATTTAGAACTTACTGCAGTTGTGCATGCATTAGTTCAATGGAGGCATTTCTTATTAGGTCACCCTTTCGAACTACACATTAATCACCGTAGTCTACAATACATTTTTACGCAACCTAACTTGAATGCTAGACAAAGATGATGGATGTAGTTCTTGTGTGAATATGATTTTGAAGTAAAATACATTCAAGGAAAAGAGAACGTAGTGGCTGACGCTCTTAGTCGTCGTCGACATGAGATTTCTGCTAGTACTCTTGAAGTAGATTTGAGAGGTCAAATATTAGCAGCACTTCCTATTGATAGATTGTATCAGGAAGTAAAGTCAAAGATTGAATCTAGTAGACCTTTAGAAGGTTGATTTGCAGGGTATATCCTTGAACTAGATGGTATATTACGGCATTTAGGTCGTATCTATGTACCACATTTTGAGGTTCTTCATACATTAATTATGACTGAAGCACATCGAGCTCCCCACTCAGCTCATCTAGGTGTTAAGAAAATGCATGCAGATCTTCGACAATTGTATTTATGGCCTGGTATGAAATGTGATATTGCTGACTATGTATTGAGATGTCTTGAATGCCAGCGAGTCAAAGCTGAGAATCAACATCCCGCTGAATTATTCTAGCCACATCTCATTCCTGAATGGAAATGGGATATTATATCTATAGATTTTATTATTGGATTACCTATGTCATCACGTCGACATGATGCCATTATTGTAACTGTTGATAGATTGACTAAGGTAGCTCATTTCTCGCCAGTACGATCATCTTACAATGCTTCATCCGTAGCTAGGATATTTATGGAGGACATAGTTAGATTACATGGGATTCCTTGTAGGATTATTTCTGATAGAGATCTCGTATTTATTTCAGCCCTATGGACTTCATTACAACATGCTCTAGGTACACAGTTGAACTTTAGTTCAGCGTATCATCCTCAAACAGATGGAAAAACGGAGAGAGTTAACCAAATATTAGAGGATATGCTTAGAATGTATGCAATGGACCAACAATCACATTGGGAGGATTATCTGTATTTAGTAGAATTTGCTTACAATAACGGATACCAGAGTTCTATAGGTATGCCACCATTTCAGGCATTATACGAATGACCTTGTCGAACTCCATTGAGTTGGGATCGACTAGAGGATAGAGTGTTACTTGGTCCTGAGATGCTTCGTGATATGGAGTAATAGGTTGATCGTATTAGAGAACATTTGATAGCAACACAAGATAGGAAAAAGAAGTATGCTTATGCGCATAGAATAGATTGACAATTTGTTGTTGGTGATAGAGTGTTTCTTCGAGTGCGACCGCGAAAGAGTCCAATCTGTTATGGAAAAGGCTTTAAGCTTGTGCCTCATTTCATTGGGCCATTTGAGATCCTAGAGAGGATTGGTCCTATGGTGTATCGACTCGCCTTACCACCCAGTTTGTCATGCATTCATGATGGTTTCCATGTATCAGTTCTTAGACCATATCATCCTGACATTTCTCATGTACTTGATTGGAATGCGTTATAGGTAGAGGACAGGCAACTGGCTTCGGAGCTCATGGCCATTCTACAGTGTCGGACACTCGATCTCAAGCATCGAGATGTTGATAAGGTGAGGGTCCAATGGGATCCTAGCCATGAGGCTTATGCTACTGGGGAGAATGCAACACGCGTGAGGGAACTTTATCCCTATCTGTTAGCAGGCTTTCAGGAGCAAGCCTGATCCTAGGGGGGGAGGATGTAGTACCCCTCCATTTTGCTTGTGTTTTCTGTTAGCATGTTTTCACATATGATAGATTTTGGTACTTTGTATTTGGATATTTTGATCGTTGAATTTTGAGCGACAGTGGATACATTTTGTGATATGATGATACATTGTATGGTGATAATTAATTTCTGACATGCTTTGTATTAGCGTAGATGTTTTCCTTTAGATGTTATTGCTATATATATGTTTATGGTAGATTAACTGTTACTTAATTTGTCAGTTTGATGTGATGTGTATTAGTGTGGAGAACAGAGTTGCATCACTTGCTTGCAAGTGCCTTGTGATTTCTGTGATTTTCTCCACACGGTGTGTTTGTATAATGGATTATATATATGTATGTCATTTATTTGGTTGCAGGATTACAGTTACATGACACCGACTCCACCTGGTTACTTAGGTCTGAGCATGTCAAGACTCAACGAAAATGTTGATTGGGAGGTAGTAACAAGGTTTATCGTTGTCTAGTCTTAAACCCGGTCAAGTATGTTGTCGGTTAAGTTTGGAGTCTTTGGTGGTCTTGTTTGTGTCTGATTGGATTAATTGTTTTGAAAGGAAAATTTTGTTAATTTAATGATAGACTAATTTTCTTTTATTTACTATTTATTTAAATTAATTTTAAATGTTGAAAATAAAGTTTTACATTTTATTTAATTAATTAATTAGTTTGTTTGGTTAAGTAATTTGATCATTGAGATTAAAATTATTTAATTAATTAAATTAAAGTTGCTTTAATTGTGTGAATAGATTTAAATTTAAAATTAATTGCTAAGTGGGAAATGGTATTTTATTTGTTAAATAAATAAATAAAATAAAGAAAAGAAAATTGAAATTTGAAATTTGAATTCTTTAATTTTTTTAAATAAGCATGCAAATCTTGAAAAAGAAGAAAGAAAGATTTACCGGTAAGTTGTTAGAAGATATTTTCTTCTCGACATGTGTGGTAGTTAAATTTATTATTTCTTGTTGAGGATTCTCTCGGAGGTTATCTGGGATTTTGGGAAAACAAAAAAATCACTTTACGGGAAATGAAAGAACAGGTTCTGTAAAAAAAAATATTGGTTTGAGTAAATTTGTGAATTTTGTTTTGGATTTGTTGTATATTTCTGGAAGATCTCTTGGGGTTGGTATTAGCATCCTTCTGGATTTGGGTTTTCTAGAGAAGCTTTGGAGGATTGCACGCAACAGGCAATAAAGATTCTCCTCTACAGACAATTTTCAAGCTACAGGAAAACAAGTATTTTTCTTTGTATTTAATTTGTTTTCGTCAGAAAAAGATTGTTTGAGGAAATATTTCTTTTGTGAAAGCTGTATGTCTTCTCGAAGATTTTTGTAAAATAATTCTGTGAAAATTTGATTTCCTCTCCCCGTAGCCGCCGCCCCTAAGGGAGGTGACAGTGGGAGCAACCCCAGCTCGCTGCCACCACAAAGGTTGGCCCCGTCTGTGGAGCCATCGCCTGCTAACTATAATGTTGCCGACTCGACTGTGTAGTCACGACCCTAAAATGAATTAAAATTAAATGCTTAGTATTTTTTGAATTATGATCTTTTAAATGTATTCGGATTTTTAAATGAATTTTATTTTATATATATATATATATAATTTGTTATCAGTTTATTTAGATATTCAAATAATAATATTTAATTTAATAGGTGCTTGGAATGCATGTGAATAAATATTCTTTAAATATGATTTTAAAAGAGAATTTAGTATATTATTTTCTTAAGAAATTGAGAAAGTTAAATTAGACTATTTGATAATAAATTTTAACCAAATTGATATATTTTCATGCAAATTTTATTTGTCTTGAATGGATTTAGTAAATCCTAATAGTAGAAGTTTATTTTTCCTGATTTGCTTTAAATTGTGTTTCTTTTTATTGGGCAAATTGGGAATGTTTTAGATGTACAAGTCTTCCAGATAATTTGTATAATGTGGGAGTTGATATTGTTTAAATAGAATCCTTGTGTAGACTAAGGTTGTGTACATGGTTTTACATGGTGTTTAGACACCTGGTTTTATGAACATAGACTTGATGTTCATTATGAAATGTGTAGAAATATATGTTGAATTCTTGTGCAACTTGTTTACCTTAGTTAGGGAACTTAGATTCCTTATGTTATGTTTAGGGAAGTGGCTCTGTGTGAGGGCCGACACATAAAGTGGTGCTAGGGTAACTTACAAAGAGTTAGTAAGTCAGTGAAAACTAAACAACACATTATTTAGATTAAAACCTTTAACTTGATTAATATGCCTCACTTATAGACTCAAGAGCTAGTTCAGTCTTGAGTATAAGTTGAGAAGGCCTGGAATGGTAAATCGATATCTTGTTACCTTAAAAGATATTCGATTCCGCAACAGTTTGCATATGGGGCTGGGTTTTGTAAGAGGTTACTAGGGTAACCCAAGTTGGGGGCCGGAACCTAGGAAGAAACACTAGGGTAACCTTTGCAACATTGTAATGACACTCCACCTAAAATAACAATTTACCTTGTGAACTATGTATATTGATTATCCCGATTCTGGAAGTAGTGTAACCATTAGTTAAGTATGTACTTGTGTCTAGGGTTTGTAGGTTATGTCTAGGTAACCTTATTACTATCTCCTAGCATGGGGGGTGGACCTACGGGTACCACATGTTTGGGTGGAACGTGCACCTTACTCCATTGGGTCCCCAATTTATGATCATGGCAACAAGAGCTTCATGGATGGAGAGCTCATATTTGGATATATGTGTACTTCCTTAATTGTATCATGGGAAATCACATATTTGTAACATCCCTCAATTGTTTATGAGGTGAACATTTGTAATATGTAATTATAAACTATTATTTGATCTACCTCATCTGAAGAATGAGTATTGTAATGTCATTTCAAATGCAATGTAAGAATCTTATTTGTACTTTATACTTTCATGAATGGAATTACAAATGTTATGCAATGTTTATTTTTAAGTTTATGTAAATTAAATACATGCAATGCTAAATACTAAAGTCGTCTATGGATTCTCAAGTAGTGTGACGTCGCGTAACTTAGAGAGTGTATGCAACTAATTAAGTTAATATTATTACTTTAAAAAAAAAAAAAAAATTATTACACTTTCGTAGACAATTGCAACATTCCTTAGGCTACAAGATGGAGCATTACAAGAATAGCATTGTTGGCTTTTGTGGTATTAAATCGTCCCATATTAAATTATATGCTCAACCTTTGATAGTTATGACAAGAACTTCTAATAGAAATTATATTATTATTATTTGAAATATAAGTCGGTTAGCAACCAAGATAATTTAATAAGAATAAAATAAATTAAATGTTGAGGCTCAACCCACTAGAGTCGATGGGTAAGGATCTACCCAACTGACTACAAATTTATTCGGGCTATAGTGGTGAAAACAACCTTCTTGCATAGAACGTTGTCAATCCTTTCATATTAATTAGACTAAATTATGGCAAGTCTAATATTGCATACTTGGTGGCGTGTCAGGAAAAAAAAAAAAAAAATTAGGGGAGTTGCTAGTCAAATCTTGCTTTAATTTTGGTTGGGCATGGTGTGGAAGTAAACCTCATTTATTATTGTAAGGGAAATTAATTCCCAGCAATCCATCTGTATCAGTCACCTCCATCATACCTTACTTGCATAGCTAACACACCTCAACATTGTCATATTTGGGCTATTGAACAAGAAAGTTTCCCTTGCTGCTAGAAGACATGAGTTAGAAAGGAATTTTGCATGGCCTTAATGTCGTCAGAGAAACTAAGATATGACGTGATCTTCATCAACGTTGAAATATTAATTCAACTTCAAAAGGGTAGGTGAAGGGTCCAACTCAGATCTATCTATTCTCTCCCTCTTTTTCGTACATGTATTTATACATATAACCATTGCCGACAAGATACAAACACTTAACTGACCCAAATCTATGATGAAAATTTACTAGCCATGCCACCAGTCTGCAGTATATCTCCTTCCTTAAATCCAATCTTTTTATTCATTATTTTTCTTGTGTCAATTCTACCATTTAAGTTGTACAATTTGTGATACCTTCTCCCAAGCGTCAATATTGCCTAGGAGTTAAGATTCAAATTAGGAATTGTACTGCATAGGTTAAGTTTCTAGGAAGCTTAAATTAATTCCCACAACATGTATTAGTTGCAAAGTAATAACTAAATTGTAACTGGAAATGCAAATTGAAGATTGTTGATAGCATACTAGAATATCAATAATGTTTCACTCAGCAGTAGCAAAAACAAAATTTAAAAAAAAATAGCAAGAAGTCTCCACAAAACTTAGCTAAATTACATGCCTAATGCCCTGAGCATTTAAGATTCAAGCATATATATTGAATCAATCTTTACTCTGGAAGTTCACGCCTGTTCCAAAACTCCCAGTTGCAAGAGGCTGCTAGCAAAAGTCATGGTTGTACACTTGCCAATTGGAATTTCCTAAAAGTATTTAAAGTCTTTTTGCAGCCTATCCATTCTTTCTGCCTATGATTCCACATTTTGCATGGCTAGTTACAAAAGCATTTCTCACCTTCCACCAAGCCAAACTATCAATAATGTTGAGCACGATACTCTTGAAAACTCAAATGCAAGACTGTTACTTTGTAATAATTAAATAAAATATAATTTGATCTAAGATTTTCTTTTAGAATTCTCTCATGATTTATTTTTTTGTTGAACTTAGGTATATGATTCATGAATATTTTTATTTAATATCTTTTTAGAACATATTAATTTATGTAATACCATAAATAAATAAAAACAAATATTCTTATATTAAGAGTAACCTAATTAAATAGTATCATGAATAAATAATTTTAAAATTAAGAGTTTTGGAAAGATTAGGATATCTAATTAAATTTTTTTTTTAAAATAACATATATTAAATTCACATTTGTAGTGTATCAGTGGTTGGCTTAGAAAATGTTAAATCAATTATCTTCACTGAATGGTTGGTCCCACTATGGTTTTACTCATTGATTAATAATAATATTGTTGAAGCTTGCTACCACCTAAACAAGAATGTTTCCATAATTTAGTATTTAAATACTAATTGTGTATGTTAAACTCAATTCGGTTAGCATAATTATTTTAGGTCAACATTAAACATTAATATATCTAATAATCACATTTAATTATTGTATGACATTTTTAATTCTAAAATTTATTTGTGGAGAATATAATGAGGGGGGTGTCTAAATATCCATATCACTAATCATGTATAATACCTAAATTATTATGGCCTAATAGTCCAAGAGGTAATGATATTAAATGTTGTCGCTTAGTTTATTTTTTATTTTTTTCTAACAATGAAAATTGGATAAAGGAAATCATTATCATTGCTTTATCAACTATTTAATAATATTTTATCATCAAGTAATTAAAATAAAAATTAATACTATCATCTCTAGGGTGGTATATAATTTTAGATATGAAGAAGAATTTTCTACTACCAACAATATTGCTAATATTAGTAATTGAGAGTAATAAAAGAATTAGGGATAGTATGGAATTCATTCTTATTAAATTTAAATGTTAAGTGGATAAGGTAAACTTGGTTTAAGTAATTCATGAAGGGTGAAGCTTCATAGTATAGTGCCATAGCGAATCAATCTAGTATTTTCATCAATACCTTTCATATAATTAATATTAATCTTCAAGAATTAATGTCATTGAGACTATTAACCCTAATTCACATGAATATCAGAGTAATAATATTAGGGTCGACAAAACTCTAATTAAACCAATTAGACCAAGTCAAGTCAATATATATCTTAGTACTTGATGTGTGGACAAAAATATAAACTTGATTGATAATAATGCTTGTAATCATCATGACAATTCTAGTATCAATTAGTTTAATGCGTTTAAAAAAAAAAATTGTTGGGTTTTTCTAGTGAAATTTTCAAGCATGACAGCTTTGATATTGCAACCTTTAGGAGAGAAATGATAGTTAAAGTTATTCATTGATTCCCAATGAATGAAAGCAATTCATGCTACATTAAAGCATTCTTCTCCATGTTTTCATTTGTATTTGATCAGCCCAAAATATTTCTTCAAATATTGATTATGGTGGTGTTTCAGTGTTCCTTGTAATCTTGATTATAGTATTTTTTGTTTTCACTAATATTTGAGGAATTAAAGAGTTTGTAAGGTGTGAGGACAATATTTTGGCTTGATGACAATGTTTTGAGTATAGGAGTAAAGCATGATAAGTAAAATTTAATAGGGTATTTGACATCAAGTTCACCATTCAAAAGAAAATCACTTTCGGTTTGGATAAGGGAGGTTATGATGTTCCAAAATGGAGTTTTAACACAAAGCTTGCTTTGAATGAGTGAGGACTATCCAAGTGATAGTGAAATGACTAAGAAGTTTCAAGACCTCATATTCATATAAAGTTGCATAATCATAAGCAAAAAATAGGTTCATCCAAGGTAGTATGCTATACTTTCTTTTGAGAGACAAATCATGGAAGGAAACATTGCAAATTTATGAAAATTTTGGCAATGATATATTGGAAGGTAGTCCTTGCTGAACAAGAGTTTCAAATTAGGCTAGATCAAAGGATTGAAAAGAGAGATCGAGCTTCATGGGAAATTTTTTGACAAAATGGCCAAGACATCCAAATATGACAAATGGATGGCTAAAAGAGAATTGATTATTGCTAAGTTGTGCTCATTTTATGCCTTGGGTGTGAAGTTAGACTTTGAATGATGCAAATAATGCAAGTTGTAGATTTGAAGATTTTTTCAAGAGTAATTGCTGATTTTGAGGGTAATTTTTAGAAGTTTGGTGTTAGGGGCAGTATTTTCTTGGTAAAGAAACCTTTTTAAATCAAATACACTACTCAAATGGGATGATTTATTAGAGTTTGTTAGTTTCAAATGAAAAATGTAGAGTTTAAATTTCAAAATGGAAACATATCAGTCTTCTTTAGCATCAAAGGTGGACAACTAGTTGGAAAGTTAGTAGTTTCCTTCAATCTGGGAGTTGATTTCAAGGAGTTTACAATAGCTAAAGTCAACAATCAACTTCATTCAAGCTAGTTGATTGATTTTCTTTCCTAAATCAATCAAGGGATGCTGTAATACCTCTCTGTTTTGCTTTCTAGCTGGACAATATGTCCTTATTTGCTTGGATGTTCTTTTTGGTTCTCGAGATACTTTATCATGTGTGTGTTATTTGATCACTATTTATAGAGCGATAGTCTATTTGTGTGATGTGATATATCTTATCTGATGCTTTATTTGACATGTTTTAATTTGGTGTAATGATGCTTACTTATTGTAACACGTTATTGCATGAGATATTTGTTTATGATGGAACTGTCAGTCTATGATGAGTGTATTCGTGAAGGGGATGAGATCACATCACTCGCTTGCGAGTGCCCGACGATTCTGAGATTTCCTCTTCACGGTGTGTTTTATTTATCATATATATATGCATGTTTGATATACGACGTGTTTGTAGGTTTATAGGTACATGACATCAACTCCACCTGAGTTCTTAGGTTTGAGTGTGTCCATTGACCAATGGTAATCGATTGGGAGATAATAGCTAGGTTTTTTGTGCCAAGTCATCACCCTAGTCATAGTGTGTCGTCGGGTTGTCGTCGGGTTTAGTTGTTTTAATATGGTTCATTTCTGCTTGGTTAATTATTTAATTTCATATTAAAAAGGTTAATAAATGGAGGGTGTAGTTAAAATGATGATAATATTTATTTAGTAGCAATGTTGAAATGTTGTAATACTCCTTTGAGTTGGGATCGGCTAGAGGAAAGGGTGCTTCTTGGGCCCGAAATGCTTAGAGATATGGAGCAGCAGGTGTCTTGTATTTGGGAGCATCTTGTAGCTGCCCAGGATAGACAGAAGAAGTTTGCTGATGCTCATAGAGTGGATCGATAGTTTGCAGTTGGTGATTGGGTGTTCCTTCGAGTGCACCCATGGAAGAGCCCTATTCGTTACAGAAAGGGTTCGAAGCTTGCGCCTCGCTTCGTTGGACCCTTTGAGGTGTTGGAGCGGATTGGACCTGTTGCTTACCGTTTAGCTTTGCCACCCAGTTTGTCGCGGATCCACGATGTATTTCATGTTTCTGTTCTTAGACCATATTTTCCTGATGTTACTCATGTTCTAGATTGGAATGCTCTTCAGGTCGAGGACGCATAGCTGGTACTCGAGCCCGTGGCTGTGCTTCAGCGTCAGCGACTTACCCTCAGAGGCAGAGAGATTGATCAGGTGCGGGTTCAGTGGGACCCGAATGATGAGGCTTCAACTACATGGGAGGATGCCTCTCGTATCAGGGATTCTTATCCTTATCTTTTTACTGGCTTTCGGGAGTAAGCCGAATTCTAGGGGGAGGATGTAATACCCCTCATGTTACTGTTGTTCTTGACATTCTCTGTGGTTTTTGTTTGGCACATTGTGGTTTTGATGATACTGTTGATATTATGTTGTGGTAGCTTAGACTGTTACTGATTATATTGCTCTTATGATGCCATGGATATTATGATGATATTTTATTACGATTGTTTTGATGAAGTTATTTGGAATGCAGTAGACTAGAGAATAGTAATTGATGATTTTGATGCAAATTAATAATGTGATAGATGATGATATGAATTGGTGAGGGGACAGGTAGCATCACTCGTTCGCGAGCGCCCTGCTACACTGTAAATCCTTCTCACAATGCTTGGTAATTGATTATATGTATGGGTATGTGCAGGATCATTGTGCAAAAAATAGGCCCCTAAGTGGCAAAAAATTTAGAAAAATCAATGTTAGGCAACTTGACGTAAATATTTGAATAAGTTATCTATATTATTTCAAAAATATGTAAGAATAGAATTTGTAGAAAATTGAATGTAGTTTCTAAAATACTAGGTTTATTTAAAATAAATAAAATCTATTTGGTGAAAATTTGAAATTTCAATGCAGTACTTAATTTAAAAAAAAAATAAGTAGGTGTCTATCCACCACCCCAACCATAATAAAATGATAATATTTTTTGTAAGATTTTATATATAAGTAGAGGACTCATGATGTGATGGATATTTTGTAATTTTTTCTAAGTAAATAATTAATTATGAATTTTTTATTACAACTTTTAGAAAATATAAAAACTTGTCCATACCACCTTAACTTAGTCAAAACTTCATGAAATTTAATTTTTCTTTTTAAACTCATAGTATGTGAAGTATAGAATGTGACACATGTTTTGGATTCAAAATATGATATCAAAGTTATAGATGTTTTCAATTAGCCTATCGATCGGACTTTAGTCGTAATTCTAATAGAAAATGAATAATAATTATTTATTAAATTCAAATTAAATCATAATTTATATTTTTGGAAAGCTGAGAATCTCCTCTAAAAACCTCTTTTCGTTTCATTAATTTTGGTGAAAAAAAAGTCGTCAGCCACATACCCTACAAATATTGCCACTTTTTGGTGCACCATGATCCTGCAAATACCGTATGTATATTGTATATCACCTTGTTGGATGCAGGCTTTGCAGGAATAAAACTCGATTCCACCTATTTCGATAGGTCTGGGCGAGCATTGAACCAACCCAACCGCAGGAAGTCGAACAAAGGTGACATGGAAGTAACTCCATTCCAAGGTGTCAACAGTCTTGTACCTTCTTGGTTTGTGCGTCTTGGTCATAGTCATTGTGTTGTTGCATTGGTCTTTGTATGTTATTGTGATTTTATGATTTATCTAATGTGGTGTATGGTTTTATGTTGTGATTTAAATAATTAAGCAATTAATAAAATAAAAACATAAAATAATAAATAAATAAAGCAATGGATAAATATTAGTAGTAGTGGTAAAAATATTACATTTATTTTGAATCCTACAAATGGTTGATTTTAATTATTTTAATGTGAAAGTAATTATTTAATAAAGTATTGTGGAGCTAATGAATATATATATATATATATATATAAATAAAACTTCAATTTTCTGGATATAAATTTATTTAATTTTTAATCAAATGCATGAAAAAGACAACAAAAGGAATTAAAGGATTAATAATTATTTTGATTTATTTCTTGAAATGTGACCTCTGGTATTCACGGAAAGAGGAAATTGAAAGGGTTTTCTGGGTATTGATTTTAATAAGGGGTTTTCTTTGTTTGAGGGGGTGGTTGGAATTCTGGAGAAATTTTGTTTTCAACACTGCATTCTTGTTCTATTTTCTGGAGAAATCATAAAAGAAGAAGGTGGGGTTTGAAGGAGAATTTGGGGGATCTGTTGCTGGGAACAATCGGCAGTGAGGAATTAGTTCTGCGAGAGGGATTAAGCTTCTACAGATCTTCTTCAAACACAGGATGTCGGGTTCTTTTCATTTTAATTATTTATTTTCTGTAGCATCAAATAAACTGGAAATTGTTTCTCTGTGTATGAAATGTTCATCTAGGGTTGGAAATCAAATGTTGTGGGAAGAAAATCTATTAGATTATTGTTTAATCAATGAAAACTTAATTGGGGATCGGGCTGGTTATTTGTTAGAAAGGAATTTCTGTTGGGTTCTGGACTGTTGTTATAAAAAAAAAAGAAAATTTGATTGAAATTTGGAAATGTACAGTTTTACTGTAGTTTTGTTTTAAAAGATAAAAAATATATATATACCTGAATAAGTTATAATTTCCTTCAGTGAACTTCTGCGATTGTGATATTCTTGTTATGCATATATGTTATAAAATATTTCTCTTGTACAGAGTATAGTGTTTATCTTTCCCTGATTTCAAAATGTTCAGATTCCAGTATATATATATATATATATATATATATATATATATATATATATATATACATATATATTTATACATATGTAAATAATGAATGGAAATTAAATTCGTCGAACCTCGTTATTCTTCCGTCGGCATTCATACTATTTTGTTTTTGGCATTATAAAATAGTGGTTGTGTGGTGGTTCGGCCTCGGCGTACCCACCACCCCGCCAACCGGTACCGTGTGATAGTCTGCGGACTGTCCACGGCAGTCCTACGGACTGCCGTGATCCACAAAGTGTTTCGCGTGCAATTTTTATTGGTTAAAATTTCCCATTCGAATTTGTATATGTTTAATTTTGTAAAACGAATTCTATTTGTATTTACTATGTAAATTTTTATATAAATATATATATATATATATATATATATGTATATATATATATATATATATATATATATATATATATATATTTATATATATATATTTATATATATATATATATGTATCTATATATATATATATTTATATTTGTATATATATTTATTAACTCATTTATTTAGATTCCACTGATTTAACTGTTGCATTAATTATTCAATTTTGTCAGTAAACATTCTGTTTCTTTTTCTGGTTTAAATAAAACAGAATTTGGTGGAAATAATAAAATAGAAAGAAATCTTTATTTTTATTTTTATTATTGATTTGCTAAATTACAAACTTTGAGAGGATAATTTAGTAAAATGTCAATATATGAATATATGATAGTATGGCTTATTTAATTCTTATTTTTAGTGTGAATGTTGTGGAAATGGAATTCATTTTGGAATTAACCAAGTTATCTTTTTATGAAATTTCATCTTGTAGAATTGTTGGGTTCGGGATATTGTTAGTTCACTGATGTCGGAACCCTGTTAGTTTGTGAAAGTATGTTGAAGCTGTAGTCTTCCAGAGGATTGTGTTTTTGTTGAATTTATATCTCTTCATCTTGAGTTTCTATTAAGTTAAGTATTACGAATGGGGTGTACCAAGTTATGAGATTTTGTTATGGTATTTAATTTGCGAGATGAGTTATGCCTCGTGTAATATTTTTGTTGTTGCATTTCGATGTTTATGATTGGAATGGTACAACCCCTGTTTCTTTTTTTAGTTTTGGTTGGGTCTCTAGGGAGAGTGGCTCCTCATGGGGGCTGGTGCCCCGTTTAAGGGGAAGGGCTCAAGATAACCCATGAGTGAGTTAGTAATCAAGTGAAAACCTAATAATTAACTTAGGAGGGTTGGGTAGTAATATCATTATAAGATTTTAAAAATGGATTCCTCGTCTTCATTAGTGCTTCCGCATACTAATGGAAGGCTAAGAAGGCCATGGTCGGCAAGGTTGTGACCTCGTCTTCACGAGAGGTTTACGGCTCCGCATGAGTCACCCTATGGACCGACGCCTCCAGTTGGGAGGAAGGGCACAGGACAGCCATAGATGGGACTGGCGCCTCCAGTTGGGAGGAAGAGAACTGGACAGCCCATGTAGGACTATGCAATGACACTCTCCCCTAGTTGCCCATGTGTTTTACTTTATTGAATTCCTCTGGAAGTAGGTTATGGAAGTTGGTTTAGACTGTTGTTTGAGTTGATTTAAATTGATTTATGATTATTGTTTTAATACATCTTAGTATGCTTTGTGGTCTTGTATGATCTCATTTATATTTGATTTATGATATTGTATTTTTATGGTACTATGATATGATGTTATTGTTTGTTCATTGTAATTTGGAGTATTGTGTTATGGATCTATGTTGGTACTTCTTGTATGTTTGTATTTCTATTGTCAGTCTTGGTTGGAGTTACTTCTCTGTCACCTCTTAGCACGGGGGTGGTCAGGTGGAACGTGCTCCGCACACAATTGGGTTCCCCATCAGCGTTCGTTGGCTCAGTCTTGTCCAGTTGATCTCTTTGTATTTGATAATCTTGTATATTGTATTCATCCCACATGATTGGGAATCAGGATGTAACTATATTGATATGATGTAAAATTTGAAAGATGTTGTAATGTAGTTATCAACTTTGTAACTTTATTTGGTTGTGATTTCTCATGGTTTTACCCTGTGATGGAATCTATGTTTATATATATCTAATGTTGTCATCATTAGTTCCTTTTGATATCTTATGAGTTGATGTTTAGTAATGTCTATTTCGATGTGACCTCGTGTGCCCCAAAGAACATAGTCGATTATGTTATATTTATTGGAATGAAATGAAGTATATGAGTATGTATATGATTATTTAATAATTGGTATGTTGATTATTTGGTTTTCTTTAAAAAATATATATATTTACGTTCTTTATTTGATTGTTCTTTGGGGCTTGCACGGCGGGCATTACAACCTGGTATTAGAGCCAAGGTTGCACACGCTGGGGTCTCTGGGTAGTTATGTCCATTAGGCAACCTTTGCGTGTTGGCTCTTGAGCTCATGTGTACCTTTGTCTTGTTGTGCAGAAGCATGCCTAGAGGTAGAGGTAGAGGTAGGGGTAGAGGTCGAGGAAGAGGCCGAGGTGGTGGTCGTGGAGCCAACCAACCGAGTACTTCACCGCCAAGTTCTCACGGTCCTGAGTCTGAGGAGCAATAGAATTCTCAGAACAATCCGTCGGGTGGTGGACCGAACCCGGATCAGCCGGGGTTGGATGGTCAGTTGCAGCATCTTCTTGGTGAGCTTCTTGATAGATTGTGTCCTAGACCTGATGGGGATCAGCCGGTTGAGAGAGAAAGAGAAAGGTCTCCAAGGCATAGGGGAGTTTCAGTTGATCAGGATGCTTTATTAGCAGGCCATATGAGGGATTTAATGAGAGCTCATCCACCTACCTTTGATGGCTCTGGAGGAGAGTTGGAAGCTGAGACCTGGTTAATTGATTTGGGCCGATGCTTCGCAATGCACCCCTACGGTAGTAATACCAAGGCTCGATGTGATGTTATGCATTTGCGGGGTTTCGCGTCCACTTGGTGGTAGCTTGAGGAGCAGAAGTTGCATATGGATATCAATATGGTCACTTGGGAATTTTTCTTGGAAAGGTTCAGGGCTTGCTTCCTCTCAGATCATTGGAGGTAGCGCAGGGTAGATGAATTCCACGATCTTAAGCAAATGGCAATGTCAGTAGAATAGTATGAACGTCGCTTCTATGAACTGAAACAGTATGCAGGGATTAGTCATGATGAAGCAATGTTGGTTCAACATTTTGTTTGAGGCTTGAACGCTCGCATCAGTGGTGGTGTATGAGTCTTTGAACCGAAGACCATGGAAGTTGTTGTCGAAAAGGCTCGCTTGGCAGAAGAAAACTTGGCTATGTCCTTGGGTGGTCATGTAGGAGTTCACATTGGTAGTGTGCCCACTCCTAGAGCTAGTTCTCAAGGGGGTCAAACACAGGCAGCAGGGCCTTCTAAGAACCATTTTGTGCCTTCAAGAGGGGGTCAGCAGTAGCAATCTCAACCAAAGCACAAGAATACTACTTCTCATCAGGGTGGTCACTTTCAGTTTCATACGGATCGGAACCAGAATCATACACGTTTGGAACAACCTTCTTTGAGTTTTTAGTCTCCACCTAGTCGTGGGAGCTTCCAGCAATCAAATGCTCCATCCGGGGGAAGAGGTTTTGGTTGAGGTTCTGGATGTTTCTAGTGTGGGCAGCAGGGGCATATTGCTAGGATGTGTCCTCAGAGGAGCACTTCAGAGTTTAGTAAGAAACCAGCTGTGTCTGAGCTGATAGTGGGTGATGCAGGGAGATCTCACCGAGTCTTCTCAACAAAGGATAATCGTTAGGTGGATCATCAGAGCACCGTCGTTGAGACTATAGGTTTATTGCATAAGTCTAACATTTCAGTACTCTTTGATTCTGGTGCATCTGATTCTTTTATATCTCCTTTAGTTGTTGAGCGATGTAAACTGGGGGCAATAAAGCAAAGCGAAAAGTGGCAGGTTGAGTTAGCTTCAGGATCTAAGGTTGTGGTCGAGAAGCTTGTGCAAGGTTGTAGGTTACAGTTAGGGGCGATGTCGACTAAGGTGGACCTCGGAATTCTTCCACTTGGTTCTTATGATGTAGTCTTGGGCATGGATTGGCTAAGCTCACATCGTGCTTTGATAGATTGTCACCGTAAAGCAGTGCGGTGTGTGGATGATTTTGGTAAAGAGGTAGAAATAGTGGGTGTTCAGAAGCCTGTTTCTTTGAGAATGATCTCAACTATGCAGTTAAAAAGGTGTTTTTGTCAGGGTTGTCAGCTCTTTGCAGTATCGGTTAGTGACCTTGAGTTGGAGGTTAGCCATGAGGTGTCATTGAATGATTACCCTCTCCTTGCTGAGTTTTCTGATGTTTTCCCTAGTGAGATACTAGGTATGCCTCCTAAGTGAGAGGTGGATTTCAGGATAGATTTGGTGCTTGGGGCTGAGCCTATCTCTCGGGATCCTTACAGGATGACCACGCAGGAGCTCCAAGAACTTCATCTTGAGTTGGAAGAATTGTTAGCTAAGGGGTTTATCCACCCTAGTGTTTCTCCTTGGGGAGCACCAGTGATCTTTGTCAAAAAGAAGGATGGTTCTCTTCGTCTTTGTATCGATTACTGACAATTGAACAAGGTAACAGTAAAGAATTGTTATCCCCTTCCCAGGATTGATGACCTCTTCGATCAAATAAAAGGGGCACAGGTATTTTCCAAGATCGACCTTAAATCAGGGTATCATCAGTTGCGGATAGCAAAGGCCAACATTCATAAAACTGCATTTCACACTCGGTACGGACACTACGAGATCACAGTGATGTCGTTCAGGTTAACGAATGCACCTTCAGTCTTTATGAGTCTAATGAATGGGGTGTTTCGAACTTACTTAGATAGGTTTGTCCTCATGTTTCTTGATGATATTTTGATTTATTCTAAGTCTATGGAGGAACATGAGGTTCACCTAAAGCAGGTTTTGCAGTGCTTAAGGGATAACCAGTTGTATGCCAATCTGGCTAAGTGTGACTTTTATAAGACTGAAGTTCAGTATTTAGGCCATGTGATTTCTGGTGAGGGAATTTTTGTGGACCCTGCTAAGATCCAGGCTATCATAGATTGGCCCGTGCCCACTAATGTCTCAGAAATTCATATTTTCATGGGACTAGTTGGGTATTATCGGTGGTTCGTACAGGGCTTTTCAAGGATTGCGCATCCTATCACATCGCTTCAGAGGAAAGGAAAGAAATTTCTTTGGACTGAGCAGTGTCAGTTAGCTTTCCAAACCCTTAAGGAAAAACTGACTAGTGCTCCAATTTTGGCAGTGTCGGATCCTTCAGGTGATTTCATGGTTTGTACTGATGCCTCTTTGGAGGGTCTTGGAGCTGTGTTGATGCAGGATGGGGGAGTGATTGCCTATGAATCTCATAAATTAAAAGATCATGAACTCAATTATCCCACACATGACCTTGAATTGGCCACAGTGGTTCATGCTCTTGTGAGATGGAGGCACTTTTTGTTAGGGCACCGGTTCAAGTTGCATAAAGATCATCGGAGTTTGCAATACATCTTCATGCAGCCAAATTTGAATGCAAGGTAGAGAAGGTGGATGGAATTTTTGTGTGAGTACAATTTTTAGGTTAAGTATATTCAGGGTAAGGAAAATGTGGTGGCTGACGCTCTAAGTCGACGTAGGCATGAGGTTTCTGCAATGTCTCTTGGGGTGGATTTGAAGAGTCAGATTCTTGCAGCCCTTCCTTCAGATAGTTGGTATTCAGAAGTGAAAGCTGAGGTAGAATCAGGTAGATCTTTGGAAGGGAAATTTGCTGGTTATTCGTTCGATTCAGATGGTGCTGTAACGCCCCGCCGTGCGAACCCCAAAGGACATTAACACAATAATTACCGCACAATTTTTTTTTTTAAATACACATAACATACATGTAATACACATCAAGTCATATCACAAATTTCAATTAAATAGATTCATTAACACATACATCCCTTGGGGTACACGAAGAGTCATTACGCGACTTAGATCCATACAACATCAATAAAGAATAGAATCCAAAGATATAAAGTAAACAATAACAAATATAACACACATATGAAAATTCATATATAAAAAAAAACCATCTACACATAAACACAACATATACATGATTAACATAACACATTGAAGAACAACTACCATGGTGAATATCCACACCAAGTTTAACATTTCATTACAGTACAATGTTTAAGAAGTACAATGATACAAAAGTGTTTCCAATCATGAACGAAAACCATCACCAGATAGCATGATACAAATGAATAGATGAATACAAAGTATCATAACTGGCTCCAAGACAAATACAATTTTGGATTTGCCGCAACAGCACCAATCTGCACCTCTCGATCCTCGACTGGGGACCCAATGGGGTGCTTGGCACGTTCCACCCGACCGTGTGAGTCCGAAGACCCACCCCTCGTGCTAGGAGCTAACAAGAAAGAGACCTCAACCAAGAACATCCAATAGAGAACCACAAGACTCAATGCCATACAAAAGTATCCTAAAACTCAAGGATTACAATTACATAATCAACCACATCCAAGAATTAACATAATAACTTAAAGTCATAAATCTCATCACCTAAATCAAAGCAATAGCCAATAAACAAGGAACCAAAGGAAGATCATAAAACACTTCCAAATCAAGATGAAATTAATAAACATATCACAATTCTGAATCACAATGATACAATACAATAACATCATATCACAGTACCATAAGAGTACAAGGTCAAAACCCAAATTATCAACAAGATTTATACAAGACCATAGAATACACCATAGATAAAATAGGGTAAAACCATAAATCAATTCAAACAACTATGATCCATCAACTCAAGACAAAGAACCACTTCCAGAGGGTTTCCAAAGAAGCAACATAATAAGGAGTGTTAGAGGAGAGTGTCATCGCATGGCTTACATGGATTATCCAGACTACTACTAACGCAAGGCGCCGCCTCCGTCTACTGACGAATTATCCAGACCAAACCGAGCGCTAGGAGCCGCCTCCATCTATGGTTATCCAGACTACCTATTTCAAGGCGCCGCCCCATAGGGTTGCTCATGCGGATCCGTTACCCTTCGCGAAGACAAGGCAACGAACATGCCAACCACGGCCTTCTCAATCCCCTTTAGCCTGTGATAGCACTAAACGACGGATGAGGCATCAATTATCTTTTTAATGTGATTCTACCCACCCCCTAGTTAATTATTTAAATTATCACTTATTAATTTCACTCTAACGAGGGCTATCCTGGCGCCCCTTTGTGCGCCGACCACCCACTTAGAGCCACTCTCACTCTAGACACTCAAAACATAAAAACCAAAATCCAAGGGTTGTACAACATAACAAGAACATTTTATCACAACAGAGCAGCATGCAAGGCATTACTCATCTTGCCATAAATACATATTCAAAATCTCAACGATTCCCGTACAACCCTTTCAAAAACATGAAACCAAAACACTTGCCACAACAAGGGCACATAAAAGGAGGAAGATTAACCAATAGTAAAATAAACCTCTGGAAGATTCTCATAAAGTTACACTAGGGTTTCCCCATGAAAATCTGACAACAATAAAAGCAAACCTTGAAAAACTATTTTCAATCAAAATAAGATCAACAACTCCCTTAAACAACATCAACAACATCGATATGAACTAAATCGGACATCCAAGGGAAACCTCTATTTTCTCCTCTCGGAATTCCCATAACTTCAAAGAACTTTTCAAATTTAACTCATTAACACTCAAGTAGAACCATCAATCATGACAAAGTTAACATTAACCAATTTTCCACTTAGGTAAAGAACAAAAGAACACATACTGGTTCCCAACGAATAGCAACATACATTAATTGAGAGAACATTCCCAACTCAAAATCACTCACGAAAAGTCACATCAAAAGAATCCATAAGACCACACAAAGAAAGCTTCGTCAAGCCCCACCAAAATAAAAATGCAATCCACACATCAAAAAAATCGCTCAACATCCAAAAGCCACCAACTAGATGTTCCACGGGAGACCTCAATTTTCTCTTCACAAGAACCCCTTATAGTGGCACAAAAATTACATTCATATAACCAACAACAGGATAATGATAACAACTATCTAATCACATTCTCAATTAAAAGAAACCAACCTACTCAAAACAATTACAATCTCAAGGTTCTAAATAAGTATCCATATAAGACAACATTTATTAGAAACTCAGATCATCATAGAGTTATCCCCTAATCAACAATCCAAGAGAATTTAATTAGAAAAGAAGTCTCAATTCAAGAACAATTTATTTCAACGTTTATGCAAGTTTATAAAACTACCAGAATGAAGACAAATAAAGTTTACATCAATATTTAACCATGACTAAAAATAACGATTAATTCTAGCATACACAATTCCTCAATGAAAGAGTTATTACAACCACCAATTATAAGACTACCCAATTACAACCATACACCAAACTCCCAAAGGATCAATATACTATTTACCTTATACACATTACTCCCTTGATTAATCAATTTATCGTGACCATAAGATTAAATAACTAACAAAATGCAACTTATGTCCCAATCACAAATATATATATATATTTTTTAAACTACTATTCTAATATGACAACTACCAAGTGTAGACTCCTAATATACTACAAACATTCCCAAATAAATTTAACCACTAATAGTAGCAAAAGAAACATTCTATTTATCTTATCCAAAACAAGCACATTTAATTGAAAGGAGCCTAAAGCTATCCAAACGTATATTTACCCTTAAAAATTTCTCCTTTAATTACCATTCAAATATCCTTTTTAGGGTACTCTCAAAACAAATCAACTTACATTATATTTATGCACTTATGATGTAGTTATATAAAATATTTTAAACTTTTATTTATATTTCACATCATTATAATTTTTCTATTCTTCTTATTATTACTACTATTTTCTTTTATTCCAATTTAGGATTTATAACCATTCCTATGACTACATACATTTATATAAATATAATGAGCCAATTAATATTCTAATTGCGTTCTAAAAATATAACCAATCTCATGAACACTACACTACAATATACTATTCCAAACAAATATATTCCAATTTATTACATTCACAATTTATCTTATTCTTGCTTGAAAAGACATA
Organism: Sequoia sempervirens; assembly: GCA_007258455.2. Classification (NCBI taxonomy): domain Eukaryota; kingdom Viridiplantae; phylum Streptophyta; class Pinopsida; order Cupressales; family Cupressaceae; genus Sequoia; species Sequoia sempervirens. The sequence continues at coordinate 311,190 of VDFB02037786.1, read as the reverse complement.
TCGTTGCTCTACTTGAAATAACATTGCCTATCATTAGTAATTTTTATGTCTTGAAACAATAGTAAGAATGCAAAAATTAATTATATAAATTGAAGTAATTACCCATAAACAACAATCACCCTAACTGAGAAAATAATCAATATTAACATTTGCGTCAAATTCTAAGTGCCCCTAATTTTCAAATTTAGATAACCAGTGTAACAAAATTAAAGATAATATAGCTCTATCACAGGTTTAGAGCGAATGGTGTCACACACCCTAAAAGGATGACAACGTTTGATTAAATGAGGATGACACCTTGTGCAGCCCATGAAATATATTGGTAGACAGTCAAAAATTAGTTTTCTGAAACCAAAACAAAATAAGATATGACTTAATTGACAAAATACACAAGGAGAAGAAGTAAAGGTGAAGGCATAAAAATAGGTTTAGATTCAAGGCACTGAAACCCTATAAAAAAAGGTAAATCATTTTCCACCAAATTCGTTCCAAAACACAAGAGGACCCCGTAACTCCCCGAAAAGAAAGCAAACATGAATCTAACAAACATCATATATTTTAATCCCTATCACATTCTAGAATTGAACAAGTGCCCATGTTTACCCAATCAAGGACAAGCAATCTAATGTGAATTCCCAATATTGGAGAAGGTAAAACTTTTATCTTAGAAGGAAGAGAAATGTCATATCCAGTAATAAAAAGTAACCCTAGAGTGACGCAGAGGTAGCAAGATCACAGGGTACAGCGATGGGATTTGGCCATCGGCCATGCCAGGTTTACCATACCTTTGCCAGCCGAAAAGATGCAGCTATGATGGGTTGCCAACGGTTCCAATGAGACTATTTAATTTACAACACTTTTGCACGTCAGACGTTGCAGCTGTAACAATTTTGCCTATGGTTTCAGGGAGGTTTTATAAATTTAGATTTCCAGACTATGTGAAGGAGCTCATCTATGCACTGTATCCAATAATATCAATTTCTCTCAGCTTCGACTGAATGGAGGTAACTGGCAAGGCTAGAAACATTGCACAGACCAAGAGAATTAAATAATCTGCTCATTGGTCCTCAATTTCTTCACTTGAACAAACTGCTCAATGACGGCATCAGAGAAGACACACGAACCAAGCTTCCTCCAAGTTTGAGATGGTTACGGTTGCAAAAATGTGAGAGGCCATTCATTTAAGAAAGTGAATTTGGAATTTGGAAATACCGCCATCTAATTGCATTACTATCAAATCCTCACGTATTACTCACAAGGCGGAAGAGAAGAAAGGTGAGGTGCAAACACATAACCTAAGAGACGGAGCATTAATGCACAACAGTTCTATTGCTGGTTAGTTTACAGGGACGCGCTCAAGTTTTGAAGTTTGGAAATTAACCTTCACCACAATTGGTAACATTTATTATCAAGTGTAGCAATTGTGATAGACTGCAGGCGGAATCAAGCAGGTTATGCAAATATTTAAACCACCATACAGAGTATTACAAGCCAACGAAACAGGGAATATTCAACGATCTAGACAGCAGCTTAAATCCATCTACATGCCAATGTTAAAACCCTCCTTCCATATTTTTGTTAAGGAAATCTCTATAAGATCCAAGGATTCAAGGCTTAACACCATGGGGTACAAATGATTAAATCACACCCACAATTTTAAGCAATAAAAAAATCTGAAAAGGCAGTAAGAACTATGTTAGTGACTCAATTCTACTGAAGAGATTCAACCCAAGCTGGAGATGATCGGTGATATTAACAAGAGGCATAAGCGACTAAACCAAGTTTTGGATGGCACCAGTTAGAATGAATCAGAATTTTGGGGAGAATACAACTCAACATGCAAAGAAAGGTTATTCGATTCATTGCATTTTAAAAAGAATCCCAATCAAGGTTGACTCCAGCATCCAAGGAAGACATGACTGTGAAATGTGAAAGCAAATAATTTGAATGACCATAAATTAAATACTGATTATGATACCTAACTAACAAAATTTCCAATCTAAGAATAACATATCAAATAAAAAGGGATTTCACATTGAATGCTGACTTATAACCCACAAACTCCAATCATATAACAGCACAACGAACATTCCAAAGATCAGGTGATTTATATAAATCTTCAGGAAGGTACTCATTATATATATTTACAGAGTGCACATAACAGTTTGCAGAGAAGAGGAAACTTTCAAATCTTTTGGATGTCTCCCTTATCAATTATTTCATTTCCAAAATCAAACAAAAGTAAGAAGATGGAACCTGATTTTAACGAGTAGCTCCTCTAAGTATTGATATCGAGATATTTTCCCTCAAATTTTAGTCTCTGCTTCTTCCAAACTCCACACACACTGCCGAAATTCCTTGAGATATCTCCCTCCAGAATCTCCATTCCGTTCTATCTCCCCCCCTTAATTTCTTTCTTGGTCCGTTACCAATCCCGAACGAAATCCCAACCGAATATCTTTTACCTTCCCATAACTGAATCTTCCAATTCAAATAATATTTCTTTGTGTGCTTATTATTTATTTCACATAGGGGTAATAATAAATTCTCATTTTATTTTATTTCATTTATTTATTTACTTAATTACGATATTTGAGTTTGGTTTATTTAATTCATTTTATTTTATTAGAATTTATTTCATCACCTTGCTTACCATAATAACATTATTAACTTATCAATTGAATTAGGTACCAAACTTTTACTGGCTTTTCTCGTTTTTTTTTACCATCATTCAAACCTAAGTGAAATTTTAATATTTAATCCTTTATAATATTTTCTCACTTTTACATTTATTAATCAAATTTAATTATTAAATGATAATTATCTTTCCTCATCAATTCTGATTACATTCAATAACAACCAACCAAAGATAATTAAATTAGTGTTTATTAATGAATCTAATTCTTTATTTAATTCCAAATAAAACAAGTAACCCTATAATTAAATTAACCTTATTAATTAAATCCCAGCATAATATTAATGTTATTTCATAACTTTAAAATTAAATTAAATCATAAAATCACCACAATGACATAACATTACCTACAACTACTTACTTGACATCAATGTTGACCGAAACGGAGGGCACTATAGGTGCTTTGCGTTTCTCTGGAAAGTTGTATGTACCTCTTTCAGAGAATCTTCGCACACTAATATTGACAGAAGGGCATCGGGCACCTTACGTAGCACATCCTAAAGTTAAGAAAATGTATGCGGATCTGCAGTCGCTTTATTTTTGGTCAGGAATGAAGCGGGATATCACCGACTTTGTGGCTCGATGTCTTGAATGTCAGAGAGTGAAGGCTAAACATCATCATCCAGCAGGATTGCTACAGCCTCACCTTGTTCCGGAGTGGAAATGGGATGTTATTTCCATGGATTTCATTGTTGGTTTGCCTATGTCATCTAGACGACATGATGCTATTATGGTCACAGTTGACAAATTGACTAAGGTAGCTCATTTTTCTCCTGTTCGATCTTCGTATACGACATCTTATGTTGCTAAGGTGTTCATGAATCATATAGTTAGATTACATGGGATACCACGGAGGATCATTTCTGACAGAGATCTAGTGTTCACGTCTGCGTTGTGGACATCTTTACAGCAGTCTTTGGGAACTAAGTTGAATTTCAGTTCTACCTACCATCCTGAGATTGATGGTCAAACTAAGGGAGTTAACCAGGTGCTAGAGGATATCCTTCGTATGTATGTCATGGATCAACAATCACGTTGGGAGGACTATCTATACTTGGTTGAGTTTGCATATAACAATGGGTACCATAGTTCTATTGGTATGGCTCCTTTTCAGGCTTTGTACGGTCGTCCTTGTCGTACTCCTTTGAGTTGGGATCGGCTGGAGAACAGGGTCCTTCTTGGGCCCGAAATGCTTAGAGATATGGAGCAGCAGGTGTCTCATATTCAGGAGCATCTTGTAGCTGCCCAGGATAGACAGAAGAAGTATGCTGACACTCATAGAGTGGATCGGCAGTTTACAGTTGGTGATCGAGTGTTCCTTCGAGTGTGCCCGTGGAAGAGCCCTATTCATTACAGAAAGGGTTCGAAGCTTACGCCTCGCTTCGTTGGACCCTTTGAGGTGTTGGAGCGGATTGGACCTGTTGCTTACCGTTTAGCTTTGCCACCCAGTTTGTCGCGGATCCACGATGTATTTCATGTTTCTGTTCTTAGACCGTATTTTCCTAATGTTACTCATGTTCTGGATTGGAATGCTCTTCAGGTCGAGGATGGGCAGCTGGCACTCAAGCCCGTGGCCGTGCTTTAGCGTTGCCGACTTACCCTCAGAGGTAGAGAGATTGATCAGCTGCGGGTTCAGTGGGACCCGAATGATGAGGCTTCAGCTACATGGGAGGATGCCTCTCGTATTAAGGATTCTTATCCTTATCTTTTTATTGGCTTCCAGGAGTAAGCCAAATTCTAGGGGGGAGGATGTAATACCCCTCATGTTACTGCTTGTTCTTGACATTCTCTGTGGTTTTTGTTTGGCGCATTGTGGTTTTGATGATACTGTTGATATTATGTTGTGGTAGCTTAAACTGTTACTGATTATATTGCTCTTATGATGCCATGGATATTATGATGATATTTTATTACAATTGTTTTGATGAAGTTATTTGGAATGCAGTAGACTAGAGAATAGTAATTGATGATTTTAATGCAAATTAATAATGCGATAGATGATGATATGAATTGGTGAGGGGACAGGTAGCATCACTCGTTCACGAGTGCCCTGCTACACTACAAATCCTTTTCACAATGCTTGGTAACTGATTATATGTATGTATATTGTATATCACCTTGTTGGATGCAGGCTTTGCAGGAATAAGACTCGATTCCACCTATTTTGATAGGTTTGGGCGAGCATTGAACCAACCCAATGGTAGGAAGTTGAACAAAGGTGACATGGAAGTAACTCCATTCCAAGGTGTCAACAGTCTTGTACCTTCTTGGTTTGTGCATCTTGGTCATAGTCATTGTGTTGTTGCATTGGTCTTTGTATGTTATTGTGATTTTATGATTTATCTAATGTGGTGTATGGTTTTATGTTGTGATTTAAATAATTAAGCAATTAATAAAATAAAAAGATAAAATAATAAATAAATAAATCAATGGATAAATATTAGTAGTAGTGGTAAAAATATTACATTTATTTTGAATCCTACAAATGGTTAATTTTAATTATTTTAATATGAAAGTAATTATTTAATAAAGTATTGTGGAGATGATGAATATATATATATATATATATAAATAAAAGTTCAATTTTGTGGATTTAAATTTATTTAATTTTTAATCAAATGCATGATAAAAGAAAATGAAATGTAAATGCATGAAAAGGGCAACAAAAGGAATTAAAGGATTAATAATTATTTTGATTTATTTCTTGAAATGTGACCTCTGGTATTCACGGGAAGAGGAAATTGAAAGGGTTTTCTAGGTATTGATTTTAATAAGGGGTTTTCTTTGTTTGAGGGGGTGTTTGGAATTCTGGAGAAATTTTATTTTCAACACTGCATTCTTGTTCTATTTTCTGGAGAAATCATAAAAGAAGAAGGTGGGGTTTGAAGGAGAATTTGGGGGATCTGTTGCTAGGAACAATCAACAGCGAGGAATTAGTTCTGCGAGAGGGATTAAGCTTCTACAGATCTTCTTCAAACACAGGATGCCAGGTTCTTTTCATTTTAATTATTTATTTTCTGTAGCATCAAATAAACTAGAAATTGTTTCTCTGTGTATGAAATGTTCATCTAGGGTTGGAAATCAAATGTTGTGGGAAGAAAATCTATTAGATTATTGTTTAATCAATGAAAACTTAATTGGGGATCGGGCTGGTTATTTGTTAGAAAGGAATTTATGTTGGGTTCTGGACTGTTGTTATAAAAAAAATAAAAAATTGATTGAAATGTGGAAATGTACAGTTTTACTGTAGTTTTGTTTTAAAAGATAAAAAAATATATATACCTGAATAAGTTATAATTTCCTTCAATGAATTTCTGGGATTGTGATATTCTTGTTATGCATATATGTTATAAAATATTTCTCTTGTATGGAGTACAGTGTTTATTTTTCCCTGATTTTGAAATGTTCAGATTCTAGTATATATATATATGTATATATATATATATATATAAATATATATATACACATATATATTTATACATATGTAAATAATGAATGGAAATTAAATTCGTCGAACCTCGTTATTCTTCCGTCGGCACTATTCATAGTATTTTGTTTTTGGCATTATAAAATAGTGGTTGTGTGGTGGTTCGGCCTCGGCCGTACCCACCACCCCGCCAACCGGTACCGTGTGATAGTCTGCGGACTGTCCACGGCAGTCCTACGGACTGCCGTGAATAGTCCATAGACTGCCCATGACCGGGCGTTTATTCCCATGCAATTTTTATGGGTTAAAATTTCCCATTCGAATTTGTATATGTTTAATTTTGTAAAACGCAAATTCTATTTATATTTACTGTGTAAATTTACTTTTATAAATATATATATGTGTATATATATATATATATTTATATATATATATGTATGTATGTATATATATCTATATATATATATATTTATATTTGTATATATATTTATTAACTAATTTATTCAGATTCCACTGATTTAACTGTTGCATTAATTATTTAATTTTGTCAGTAAACATTCTGTTTCTTTTTCTGGTTTAAATAAAACAAAATTTGGTGGAAATAATAAAATAGAAAGAAATCTTTATTTTTATTTTTATTATTGATTTGTCAAATTACAAACTTTGAGAGGATAATTTAGTAAAAAGTTAATCTATGAATATATGACAGCATGGCTTATTTAATTCTTATTTTTAGTGTGAATGTTGTGGAAATGGAATTCATTTTGGAATTAACCAAGTTATCTTTTTATGAAATTTCATCTTGTAGAATTGTTGGGTTCGAGATATTGTTAGTTCACAGATGTGGGAACCCTGTTAGTTTATGAAAGTATGTTGAAGCTGTAGTCTTCCAGAGGATTGTGTTTTTGTTGAATTTATATCTCTTCATCTTGAGTTTCTGTTAAGTTAAGTATTACGAATGGGGTGTACCGAGTTATGATATTTTGTTATGGTATTTAATTTGCGAGATGAGTTATGCCTCGTGTAATATTTTTGTTGTTGGATTTCGATGTTTATGATTGGAATGGTACAACCCCTGTTTCTTTTTTTAGTTTTGGTTGGGTCTCTAGGGAGAGTGGCTCCTCATGGGGGCCGACGCCCAGTTTAAGGGGAAGGGCTCAGGATAACCCATGAGTGAGTTAGTAATCAAGTGAAAACCTAATAATTAACTTAGGATGGTTGGGTAGTAATATCATTATAAGATTTTAAAAAATGGATGCCTCGTCTTCATTAGTGCTTCCGCAGACTAATGGAAGGCTGAGAAGGCCATGGTCGGCAAGGTCGTGACCTCGTCTTCACGAGAGGTTTACGGCTCCGCATGAGTCACCCTATGGACCGATGCCTCCAGTTGCGTGGAAGGGCACAGGACAACCATAGATGGGACCGGTGCCTTCAGTTGGGAGGAAGAGCACTGGATAGCCCATGTAGGACTATGCGATGACACTCTCCCCTAGTTTCCCATGTGTTTTACTTTATTGAATTCCTCTGGAAGTAGGTTATGGAAGTTGGTTTAGATTGTTGTTTGAGTTGATTTAAATTGATTTATGATTATTGTTTTAATACATCTTAGTATGCTTTGTGGTCTTGTATGATCTCATTTATATTTGATTTGCGATCTTGTATTTTTATGGTACTGTGATATGATGTTATTGTTTGTTCATTGTAATTTGGAGTATTTTGTTATGGATCTATGTCGGTACTTCTTGTATGTTTGTATTTTTGTTGTCAGTCTTGGTCAGAGTTACTTCTCTATCACCTCTTAGCACGGGGGTGGTCGGGTGGAACGTGCTACGCACACCATTGGGTTCCCCATCAGCGTTCGTTGGCTTAGTCTCATCCAGTTGAAGATTTGTTCCAGTTGATCTCTTTGTATTTGATAATCTTGTATATTGTATTCATCCTGGATGATTGGGAATCAGGATGTAACTATATTGATATGATGTAAAATTTGAAAGATGTTGTAATGTAGTTATCAACTTTGTAACTTTATTTGGTTATGTGATTTCTCAGGTTTTACCTTGTGATGGAATCTATGTTTATATATATCTAATGTTGTCATCATTAGTTCCTTTTGATATCTTATGAGTTGATGTTTAGTAATGACTATTTCGATGTGACCTCGTGTGCCCCAAAGAACATAGTCGATTATGTTATTTGTATTGGAATGAAATGAAGTATATGAGTATGTAAATGATCATTTAATATTTGGTATGTTGATTATTTGGTTTTCTTAAAAAAAAATATATATTTACGTTCTTTATTTGATTGTTCTTTGGGGCTTGCACGACGGGCGTTACAAATGCTATTTATTTTATTGATTAATTTGATTTAATTAATACAATTATAATTAGTTTATTGATCAATTAGGTTAATGATGATAAATTAAATAAAGTAGTTGTTTTGGCATAATTGGATAGTATGATTTAAATTAAAATAAAAAGGAAATCATATTGGATATTTGGAGTTGAATTAAAATAAAAATAAAAAAGTGTTTTAAATTTCACTTTTTGAAATTTTAGATAAACTAAATTCTTTGCAAACTTTGAAATTCTTTTATTTTAAAAGAAATTCTGAAAAATGCATGAAATTTCATTTAGAAAGTAAAATTGCAATAAATTTGGTGGATGGGATATTTTAGGGGTTTGACTAAATTTGGGGAAAACTCTATTTGACCATTTTCTATTTCATATTACTGGCAATTTTCAATTTTGGTGGAGAGTTTTTGTTGTGGCTTGATTTGGATTTTGAAGAAGATTGGAATTCTTGGGTGGGCTGGAAAAAGATTTGGAAGCACGATTTGAGTTTTTCAAGCTTGGAAGAAAAAACTAGGTTCCTTCTTTGATTTTTGTTTTTTATTTTGAAATAAGTTTCAAATCTTTCTTATGCTGTTTAAATTCAATGAAAACCCATGTGAAATGGTTTCAAAACTTGCAAAATTTTGTTAGAATTAGGAGAAAGAAATCAAAACAAGACTCACACAATGAAAAATTGAAGGAAAACCGAAAGAAAATCTCTTTTCAAACTGAAAACTAAAAACCCAAAAGTTGTGTTGACAATTTTATTTCATTGCAAAATTTTGTTGTGCATTTACAGAGTTTGGCTAGGAATGAAAATCTTGGTATATATTTATAAATATATATATATATATACAAATATATTTATAAATATACCTATATATATATAAATATTTACATACAAATATATTTATAAATATATTGTTCTTTTTTTTCTAGAAAAAACTTCTTTTAGTTTCAAAAAAATTTATACAGGAAAATTTCCTGTAATAGGGTATGCCTTGTTCTTTTTTTTTATTTGGCAGTGTATATATATATAAAATATATAAAAAAAAAATTATTAAATAAAATATTGGGTTTTAATGGAGGAGTGGGGGGCTGCTCCCACAACACCCCATATGGGAGGCGTTGTGTGGGAGCAGCGCCGCTACCTACATAGGGAGCGACGCTGCCCACACAACACCCCCATGTGGCTGTGTGGCAACCTGGCCACTCCCTTTTGGGAGGGGTTGTGCCCCAATAAACTTGTTCAATTTTTATTTTTAAAAAAAATATTATTAAAAGTTTTTTTTTATAAATTCGTTTTATTATTTTATTTTAATATTATAATATATATATTATAAGTATATATATATATAATATTTTTGTGAATAATTAATTATTTATATATATAATTTATATATATATATTATGTATGTATATAGTGTGCATATATGCATATATATATATAATGTATATATGCATTATGTATTTTTAAATAATTTAATTATTTGTTGAGTTTAAATTGGTTTATTTCAATGAGAAAATCAGAGTGTGAGACCCCACCTATTGAGGAGATTTCCAACATCATTTTCATATTTATATAATGAAGGTCTTATAGGGTAATCTTAAAATTATAATATTTGATTGGTTGTAGATACATTCTTTAGTTATGGACATGCATTAGTTTTATTTTAAATGATAGCATTGGTTCTATGGTTTTGGCTATGGATATTATATTATTCAAGTTAGTTTTAGCCATATCTCTACTCTTTCAAGATTTATCTCCAACAAATAGGTTCCTATATTGATAGGTGTTTGATATTAACATTTCTAATTATACGAAGGCATGCTTATCACTAAAGAAATTTTAATTATTATATCATAATGAAATTAATCATGATAGCTATTATATATCTATGTTGAATGATGCAATGACTTAATCATTCCACATGTAGTTATTGGATTATGATATTGGTTTAATATGAATTACACAAAATAACTTAAATAGCTACAATTAAATGTGTCATTGAAATTTAAAATAAAATAAAAGAATAAAAATTCTATGGTATTTTAAAGGATCGAGTAAATCAGCTATTGTTAACTAAATTTATTTTGTGGAAGAGCATGGTTTGAGTTAAATTGTATTACATTAATGTGCGTCTTGCCGAACACTCCTTGTTTATATTATATAGTTTCTTTGTAAAATTATTTAATTCCAATTTATTGTTTTCCTAACATGTATAGAGTATTTTAAACGAACACAAGCAAATAATAATAATAGTAAGATTTAATCAATTTTCCTAACTCTAGGATTAAATCTTCAACCTTGCGATTTTATATCAACTAAAGATTGAGGTTAGAAGAAATTGGTTTCCAATTTACTTTAGTGGTTTACTCTTTTGAAATGTAACGCCCCATCGTGCGAACCCCAAAGGACAATTAAACAATAATCACTGCACAATTTTTTTTTTAAAGTAAACATAACATACATGTAATACACATTAAGTCATGACATGAATTTCATTTAAGTAGATTCACTAACACATACATCCCTTAGGGTACACGAGGAGTCATTATGAGACTTAGATCCACACAACGACAATAATCCATAACAAAATAAACATTAACAAATATAACACATACATGATAATCATTGATAAGAAACAATCTATGTACATAAATACAACATATGCATGATTAACTTAACACATTAAATAACAATTGCCATGGCCAATATCCACACCGAGTTTAACATTACATTACAGTACAATGTTCTAGAGGTACAATGATACAAAAGTGTTTCCAACATAAATGGAAACCATACACAAGATAACATGATACAAATAAATAGATGAATACAAAGTATCATAACTAGCTCCAAAACAAATACAACTCTGGAGTTGCTACAACAGCACCAATCTGCACCTCTCGATCCTCAACTGGGGGCCCAATGGGGTGCTTAGCACGTTCCACCCGACCACGTGGATCTGAAGACCCACCCCCCGTGCTAAGGAGCTGACAAGAAAGAGTCTTCAACCAAGAACATCCCAACACGGAACCACGAGACTCAACAACATACAAAAGTATCATAAAACTCAAGGATTACAATGGCTTAATCAACAACATCCAAGAGTCATCAAAATAACTTAAAATCATAAATCTCATCACATAAATCAAAGCAATGACCAATAAACAAGTAACCAAAGGATGATCATGAAACACTTCCAAATCAAACTGAATTAATAAACATAATACAATTCCAAATTGCAATTAAACAATACAATAACATCATAACACAGTACCATAAGAGTACAAGGTCATAAGTCAAATATCAATGAGATCATACAAGACCACAAAGTACACCAAAGATGTATCAAGGCAATACTCCAAAAATCAATATAAGTCCATTCAACCACAAACTAAACCAACTCCCATAATATACTTCCAGAGGAACACAATAAAGTAAAACACATGGGCAACTAGGGGAGAGTGTCATCGCATAGTCCTACATGGGTTGTCCTGTGCTCTTCCTCCCAACTGGAGGTGCCAGTCCCATCTATGGCTGTCTTGTGCCCTTCCTCCCAACTGGAGGTGCTGGTCCATAGGGTGACTCATGCGGAGCTGTAAACCTCTCGTGAAGACGAGGTCACGACCTTGCCAACCACGACCTTCTCAGCCTTCCATTAGTCTGCGGAAGCACTAATGAAGACGAGGCATCCATTTTAAAATCTTATAATGATATTACTACCCAACCCTCCTAAGTTAATTATTAGGTTTTCACTTAATTACTAACTCACTCGTGGGTTATCCTGTGTCCTTCCCCTTAAATGGGGCGCCGACCCCCATGAGGAGCCACTCTCCCTAGAGACCCAACAACATAAAAACCAAAACCAAGGGTTGTACAACATAACAAGAACATTAGAGCACAATAGAGAAACATGCGAGGCATTACTCATCTCACTATAAACACATAATCAAGTCTCAACAATTCTCATACAACCCTTACAAAAACCTGATACCAAAAGACTTGCCACTTCAAGGCACATAAAAGGAGAGACATTGACCAACAATAATAACAAGCCTCTGGAAGACTCTCAAAAAGTTTACACTAGGGCTTCCCCATCAAAGAAGTGACAACAATAATAGCAAGGCCACAAGAACTATTTTCAATTCAAATATAATGAGTGAATACATTAAAATAAGATCAACAACTCCATCCAGACTACATAATCAACTTCAATATGAAAAAAATTGGAAATTCAAGAAGATCAACTATCCACAAAAAAACACGAGTTCCAAATTAAGTAACAAGGGATTCCATGAATCAAAATTAGTCTCCAAAAGCATTCACACCGACACGAAACCATCAGTAACAATCCCTCAACAATAAAGATAAAAGCATGCAACCAGGCATCTAAGGGAGACCTCAATTTCCTCCTCACAAGATACCCATACAGTTGGTAAACAAAAGACCTTGGAAAAATCAACAAACATGACAACAATATAATTTAATATTTCACCAAAGTAATAAAAGTGGAAAGACTGCATTCAATAAGAAGCATAAACTTATCACAACCAAGCATTGCATTAGTATCCAAAATACTCCACCACAAAATCAATTAATAAGACCCCCACAACTCGAAAAAAACCAAGAATTCTCCATGTAAGGTTAAACGAATATCAACATAGTTTAACTTAAAGAAGATCCCCAACTCACGTCAACTCAAGAAAAGTCATAATGAAAGGGTATGTCAAATCACTCATAAAAGGACACGAACCCAATGGAATGAAATCACTTCTGAAGCCAAACAATTCCAAAGAGGTGCCACAAATAGGATACACCAAATTACCCTTAAATGAACAATGATCATTCAAATACAATTTATCCATTCATTTAATAAGAATTAATTTAAAATAAATAAAGGAACTCTATAATCACATATCATAATTATCTCAAGGCACATTTTATCACACTCAGAATACTAACCCAACAAATCAAAAGTAATAAACTTCAAAGAACAATAGAACTATCATCTACGATTTGACTCTACACTTGATAAGGAATCGTTTTAACTCATTAAAGGCTATATTCACAACCTTACTAACATCTCACTATGTTCAACATAAAGTTCCATTAAGTAAAAGAAGTTATAAAAGCATTCCAACCAATTTCTTTTATTCCAATTCAGGATTTATAATCATTCCTATAACTATATACATTTATATAAATATAATGAGCCAATTTATACTCTAATTACATCTAATTTCATGAACACTACATTACAATGCCAATTTTCTTCCTAACTAAAACTATATGACCATCTAATTTCATAACTCTTTTCCCTAATGTTCTAATGTTTACCAATTCACATTATTTAATATAATCATTTAGTTTTAGAATCAAAGAAATTGTTCTTTTCTAACGTTTGATATATGCAAGTAACTATCCTCTATTCAATTTTAAGCTAGGAGGTGAACCATTCTTAGATTTCCTCTATACTTAACCCTTTGAAAATAAGGCTGAAATCCTTCCACTACCTTAAAGTTATCACAATTGTCCACACAAAATCCATTAAAACAAATATCAATACACATTATTTCTATAGAAGGACTTTTATCTGACAAATAAAGTCATAATATAACCATTACATTCAAACAGATCCCTAACCCATTTACACATTTTAATCATTCAATAATTCACAAATAAATTTTGAACCCTTATAAATATATATATACATATATTCATGTATATACATATAAACTGAGTTCAATATTCATATAATATAGATAGTATTGTGGTACCCATACTTAGATAATCAAAGATTTTAATAATATAACATCTCCCTAAATCAAATACAATCTTGTCTCAAACCTTATCGAATTAAAAACAACTATTTTCACTTCTTATTCTAGGTTGCAAAAAGAATAAGAGATTTTATTTAAAACTATACACCCTACCTTGCTCAAGTGCGCCACTGTGATAGATTATCAATGAAATCAGAGAGATTAATTAAATTTCTACCCCCTTCAAGTCTAAAAACTATAGCTGGGACAGATTTCCAATGGTTTCAAGGTGACTATTTAATTCTGCACAATGTTTCAACTCTAAATGCCATAACAGTGACAGGTTGCCAAGTATATTAGAAAGTGAATTTTGGAATTTGGAAATATCACCATCTAATTGCATTATTAGCATATTTTCAAGGGCTGCAACTACGATAGATTGATAGAAGAAGATATCCAGAGATGATGAAGGGCATCCATCAAAGTATAACAACAACATTATGAAGTTTCGAGTGCCCATGGAGATATACAAGATAAAGAGGAAGCGTAGGTAAGGCACACCAAACAAAACTAAGGGTTGACGTTGGATGCCAAAAATAAATGGTTGTTTGCAACTACCAACCGCCATACACTCATACCCATCGAAGTACAAGAAACCGCATTACAATTATAGTTGGTCATTGAGTGCACAGGGAGACATGCATTTAAAATGTGAAGGCATGGGCAGGACATGTGATATGTTGACAGAGTGCCGCCACACAGGATATGCATAAATTAAATTTTATAGAAACTCATTATTGATAAATCAATGAGACACAACTTTGACGATGTGCAGAAGATTATGAATACAGTTACAAATTTTTCCTAAAGAAATGTTGGAATATTAAACGTACGCAAAAGAAACAACGTCTAGGAACTGCTAGCCCACATTGATCATACCAACCAACGAAGTTTACAGACATAATGTAATGATACCCTATCAAGCATATTTTGCTTTAAAGGAGACAAACCCAACCAATCTCTCTACAGTTGCTTATTCAAACTTTTTACAATATAAAGAGCAAAGAAAATCATAACAAAATATTTAGGTTTTATAGTTACTAGATTCTTGAGCCTGAGACAAGCTATTATTATGAAAAAAAGATAATACTTGCAGGTTCAAATTTGCTTACAGGCATGAGGTGGGGAATGCTCATCAAGCAAAGTGTCCTCCTCCACCACTCTCGGTCTCCAAAACTGCCCTTGACATACATGATAAATCCTCACTTAGCGAGAGATTCAGCCTCATGCGACTGATGAGAAGAGAATTCGCTAGCCTATGTAGAGGGCTACTTCAACCTGTAGTGCCCTCCGTTTCGGTTGATGTTGTTGGTAATGTCGTGATGATGTGGTGATTTTATTATTTAATTTTAGGGTTATGTGATAACACTAACAATATGTTTAGATTTAATTAATAAAATTAATTTAATTATAAGGTTACTTGTTTTTTTTGGAATTAAATAAAGAATTAGATTCAGTAATAAACATAAATTTATTTATCTTTGGGAATTAGATATTTAAAGTAATCGGATTAGACGAGGAAAGGTAATTATCATTTGATGATTAAATTCGATTAATAAATTTAAAAGTGAGAAAATATTAAAGAGGATTAAATATTAAAGTTGTACTTAAGTTTAAATAAATTAATGTGAAAATATTTATTAAAATAAATATATTCTATTGTAACTAATGGAAGTGCAACGGTTTGCTGAGGGGAGTGTAAAAGACACCATGGAACAAATTATAAAGAAGAAAAGTTGGAAAGAAATGGGAGGAGAGAGAGAGCATTTTGGAAGTCGAAGAGAACGGGGAATTCTTGATATCGGTATTCCTACCTTGAAGATGGGGGTGGCCTAATTATTGAAGCTCCTGGCAGCGCTTTACCCGCGCTATTTACTTTGCATCTGCAAACTGCTTAGGGAGATTGAAGAGGCAATAGTGTGCTTGAATGTGGAAAGATCGTGAGCAACATTATTCTTCGAATGTAGTCATCATTTAACGAGGAATTGGGTATGTACGGTAAACCCTATCTTCATCTATAGCTACTGATGAATCATTGCAATTTATTACAATATAGACTTTTGAAAAGAGATTAAAATCGTGAATGAGATTTTCAACAATGTTTCTTTAGCAAACACAAATTTAATAGACCTCCATTTTATTTTTATTATAATTATATTTTTTTTCACAACCTGTGTTCCAAGGAACTAAACCTTGCCTGAGTCGTAATAATCTCCTCTTTTCTTAGTGAGAAATGAACCTCTCAAAAATATGCGATGATGTTGTTTATAGATCATTTGGTGTTTCTTCATAAACTTGTTACCCTGTCAGCCACGCACCTGAACATATAGGCAGCTTAAAGGTTTAAATAATCTCTCTGTTGTCATTGTCAACTAGTCACAACCGCAACACATAAACTTAATAGGGAGTTAAAAGGTTTGAATAACCTGCTTGATTCTTCTCGCAATCTATTGCAGTTGCAGCACTTGAAAAAAATAAATTCATCTCCCAAACTATAATCTAAGTGCATCTCTGGAAACTCGCTGCCAAACAAAAATGCACCTGGTTAAAAAAAAAAGGGTTGTACATTATTTCCCCTACTTTTAAGTCACGTATTTGCACCTCACCTTTCTCCTTCTTTTCCGTTGTATGGATAACATTTGAGATTTGATAATAATGCAAGTAGATGGCTATATTTCCAATTTCCAATATTCACTTTCTGTTATTCTTGGCAACCTGTCACAGCCGCAACACTTGAACATGGTAGGGTGTATAGATTTAAATAAACTCTCTGATTTTTATTATCAAATCCCAAATGTTATCCACAAGACTGAGGGAAAATGGCTTCTCACGTTTTTTGCAACCGTAACCATCTCAAACTTGGAGGAAGCTTGGTTCGTGTGTCTTCTCTGATGCCGTCAATGAGCAGATTGTTCAAGTGAAGAAATGTAGGACCAATGAGCAGATTATTTAATTCTCTTGGTCTGCGCAATGTTTCAAGCCTTTGTCAATTACCTTCGTTCAGTCAAAGCTGAGCAAAATTGATGTTATTGGATACAGTGTTTAGATGAGCTCCTTCGCATAGTCTGGTAATCTAAATTTATATAATCTCCCTGATACCGTTGGCAGCCTATCACAGCTGCAGTGTTTAGACTTTGGATCGTGTATAAATTTAAATAGTCTCCCAAAAACCATTGGCAACCTGTCACAGCTGCAACTCTTAGACTTGCATAGGGGTAGTAAATTTAAATAATTTCTCTGATATTATTTGTCAAAACTGTCTTAGCTGCGTACCTGACCATAATAGGAAGTTTTCAGGTTTAAATGATCTCTCTGATTTGATTAATCAACCGGTCTTTGTTGCGGCTTAGTTTAGTGACAGCATCATGAATGTTAACATAAATGTAGATTAGAGAATGGTTTACAAATGGATATCTATTCAACTTATCTTGTCATCACGATATATCATTGTCTGCATAATAATTTATTATTATTCACCTATTTAAGATAATAGGTATGGCTCGAAATTGGAGATTGGGAAGAGGTTAGAAATATTGCATTAGTGTAGTGATTTAGAATTTGAGTGTAGAACACTAGAAGATATATAGTTCTGCCTTGATTATATTCTCTTGGATTAGAGACGTTTTGGATGTGTTAATTTGGAATCCTTGAAATGGGTTGGGTCTAAGGAATCTAATGAAGAATGCTAATGTGAAGTGGTATTTAAGTTGTAATTTGGGTATTTCCTTATACATGTATACTTGGTAGTAAATCTTGTTATGCATACAATCAAGTAAGTCTTGGTGCTTCTTTAATCCTTGTAGAAAATAGTGAACCTAAAATTGGGACTAATAAAGTAAATAAGACTATATTTAGGTTGAAAATGGTTACTTAAATAAAGATAAACAAAGTTAAGTTTCCTTGACACTAAAATTGAATGAAGGTTATTTCCATTATTAAATGATTAGCAAATTGTCTTAGAAGAATAAGAAATCTAGGATATTATTAGTACTACAATTATTATGGTTTATTCTTTGTTAATTTGTAGGTGAATATTGTTATTTTATAACCTTTAGAGTGGAATGTTAAGTTTAGTGTGTAAGCTAAATAACTAGGAAATTATATTAAGATTGTCTCAAATATTATTGTTTGAGGGAAATAATCTTTTAATTTAATTAATGATTAGGAATATTATGAGATGTTAAAATATGCCTTGTAGTGCCCTCTGTCTCGGTCGTCGTTGATGTTAAGTAAGTTGTTGTTGGTAATGTTCTGATAATGGGGTGATTTTATTATTTAATTTAATTTTAAGGTTATGAGATAACACTAATATTATGTTTGGATTTGATTAATAAAGTCAATTTAATTATAGGATTACTTGTCTTATCGGGAATTAAATAAAGAATTAGATTCAATAATAAACGTTAATTTAATTATCTTTGGGAGTTAGTTATTGAAGTAATCGGATTTGATGAGGAAAAGTAATTATCAGTTTATGATTAAATTCAATTAATAAATTTAAAAGTGTGAAAATATTAAAAAGGATTAAATATTAAAATTGTACTTAAGTTTAAATAAATTAAGGTAAAAATATTTATTCAAAATAAATATATGCTATTGTAACTAAAAAAAAAAGAAGATTAAATTATTAAATATTTGGTTCATATATTAAACAGTCAATTATAAAAATAATAAATGAGGGTAGTGGCTGGCATTCAATCATAACTATTGGAAGTTGAACGGTTTCTCTTTGGGAGTGGAAAAGTCACCATGAAACAAATTATTAAACAAGAATTATTCTAGAGGAGAAGGGGGAGGGGATACCAAAAAGGGAGGAATTTGTTCTTGATTTGTAACTAACCAAGAAAGAAAATAAGGGGGAAAATTTTCAGTTCACGGAGGGAGGGTTCGTTATGATTAAAATTTTTCTCTTTACCCATACATTGGAGCGAGTTCCCTCTATGATCCAATCGGAGAGCACCTTCTTATTCGAATGCTGTTATTCTGTTTGTCCGCTTTCTGCACTGACCAAGGGTTTGAAGATGCAGCAAAAGTTTCAGGCATAATTGCTTCTGTTCTGGCTGATCCATCCCTCAATCTCAATAAATCGTATGTTCTTTTATAACAATGTTTCTTTCCGCTACAATTTTGATGCACAAATGCACTTTCTCAGATTCTTGGAAGAAATTATAGTCATTTGGTAATATGCAGTCACGTTTCAGTTTCTTAGAAGTGTATGGCTTGTAAATATATTAGGTATATGTTATGCAATTATCTGGATTGTTGTATGTTTATATTTTATTTAGTGTAATAAATTTATCTTAGGGCATGTAATTTTTGAAGGAACCCTTGTTTAGGGATTGCATGGCCTTTCCTTTCTTGTATATTGCTCTTGCCTGGAAGGGATCGAGGAAATGTATGCTGTTGAAATTGGTTTTGCATTAACATTATGGCTGGGTAGGTTATTCTGAGTGCATGAATAATTGAAAGTGATCTTTATGAGTAGTTCTGACTTCTAAGTATTGTTATATTTCTAGGTTTCTTTGACAACTTCCTTATGCAATCTATACCTTGAAATAGACAATCATAGGAACAACCAGGCTGCCTTGAAATTTGTCATTTATATTACTTAAGATTTCCCAGATCTGCAGGTCACTGTTAGAGGGGAAATATATCTTATATGATATTTGGTATAAATTATGGATAAATTGGGCAAAATATAGCAACAACTTCTGTGCTTGCACATATATTCTTGTATGTTTATAGATCATCTGTTCCGCTGCTACTATGTCTTGAGATCTGCAGGACAGACTGTTGGATCTTTTGGTGATTGCAATCTGCATTTGTCCTCATTGACGGCTAAAAGTAGGCAATGATGTCTTGTGCCTGGGTATTGTGGTATGAACTCAACCCATTGTCTCATCATCTCTGCAAGAGAAATATGAGTGATATGATGTAATCTTATATATGAAGGACGATGGAACTTGATGCTCATGTTATGATATAATATGATAGGAACATTATCTTGTGCCATTATGCACAATTTGCAAACCCTGAGACCACATTTCGTTAAGCCTTTTCATCAATCCTTTTTATGCATATCTTGCTATCATTGCATTTCCAGAAGCCCGCATTCTTGAGAATTGCTGTCAAACAGTCCTCATACTTTGTCTTTGTGCCCACATTTGCATATTCGATTAAACAACGCAAACGCCTTGTCCTTGCACCCACATTTTGAGTACATCACTGCTGGGGCATTTTTCTGACTTGTGTCTCGGCTCCTCCAGACTCCTCCTTGCTGGTAATGACCTTCGCTTTCCCAATTTGACGAACTGCAGTCTAAAAATAGGGTCTCCACGATGGTTTTTAGGGTATGTTTGTTAAAATGAAAATTACAGCCAAGATTCTTAATGCGCACTTTTAGGTTTTCACTTCAACGACATCCCTTGCTCTGCGTAGTTAAAATATACAGTGGAATTTAGCTATACACCAGCCAATCTCATTTGTTCAAAAGTTTCTTAAGCCTTTTCATCAAATCCATCGTGTATATTTCCTGCAATCTTTTCCCTCCGTGAGATGATATCTCTTTGAGGTTATTATTGTCACTACCAATCCAACACTCTATCCTTGCTCCTTCTATCTAAGGAAGAATGTTAGCTTTAATTGTGTGTCAAGTCTGGATGCGAGTAAAGTGATAGATGGGTAATTTGTTTCATGTAATAATGAATTGGAAATATATTGGATGGTGTGTATCATCCTTGTGAAAATTAAGTCAGAACATAAAGAGATTAGATCAAATATAGAAGGGTCTAGTGCTTTAAAATTTGATTTATGGAAACTATTTCTTATAAAAGATGTAATTAATAAATGTTGAGTTAAGAAACTAAAATAAGGGAAAAAGTTGGTTACTTTCAATAGATAGAGATCTAAGACATTAAGTAGGTTTTGCTTGAGAAAAAAAAAATTAATGTATATTTCATTGGTCAATTAGAGTAATTACTTCAATTTATATAGTTAATTATTGTATTCTTACTATTGTTTCAAGACATAAAAATTATTAAATGATAGGCAATGTTATTTCAAGTAGAACAACGATATGTCTTTTCAAGCAAGAATAAGATAAATTGTGAATGTAATAGATTTGAATATATTTGTTTTAATTTGTGTTTGGAATAGTATACTTGTAGCGTAGTGTTCATGAGATTAGTTATCTTTTTTAAAATACAATTAGAGTATTAATTGGCTCATTATATTTATATAAATGTATATAGTTATAGGAATGATTATAAATCCTAAATTGGAATAAAAGAAAATAATAATAATAATAATAAGAATAAAAAAAAATTATAATGCTGTGAAATATAAATAAAAAGTTAGGTTATGTTCCTTTAAAATATTTTATATAACTACATCATAAGTGCATAAATATAATGTAAGCTGATTGTTTTGAGAGTACCTTAAAAAGGATACTTGAATGGTAATTAAAGGAGAAATTTTTATGTGTAAATATACATTTGGATAGCTTTAGGCTCCTTTCAATTAAATGTGTTTATTTTGGATAAGATAAATAGAATGTTTCTTTTGTTACTATTAGTGGTTAAATTATCCGTGAATGTTTGTAGTATATTAGGAGTCTACACTTGGTAGTTGTCATATTAGAATAGTAGTCTTAAAAAAAATATATATTTGTGGTTGGGACATAAGTTGCATTTTGTTAGTTATTTAATCTTGTGGTCACGATAAATTGATTAATCAAGGGAGTAATGTGTAGAAGGGAAATAGTATATTGATCCTTTGGGAGTTTGGTTTATGGTTGTATTTGGTAGTCTTATAATTGGTGGTTGTAATAACTCTTTCATTGAGGAATTGTGTATGCTGGAATTAATCGTTATCTTTAGTCATGGTTAAGTATTGTTGTAAACTTTATTTGTCTTCATTTTGGTAGTTTTATAAACTTGCATAAACATTGAAATAAATTGTTCTTGAATTGAGACTTCTTTTCTAATTAATTCTCTTGGATTGTTGATTAGGGGATAACTTTATGATGATCCGAGTTTCTAATAAATGTTGTCTTATATGGATACTTATTTAGAACCTTGAGATTGTAATTGTTTTGAGTAGGTTGGTTTCTTTTAATTGAGAATGTGATTAGATAGTTGTTGTCATTATCATGTTGTTAATTATATGAATGTAATTTTGTGCCACTGTAAGGGGTTCTTGTGAGGAGAAAATTGAGGTCTCCCGTGGAACATCTAGTTGGTGGCTTTTGGATGTTGAGTGATTTTGTTGATGTGTGGATTGCATTCTATTGTGGTGGGGGTTTGACGAAGCTTTCTTTGCGTGGCTTTTCTAAGTTAAACTCATCTTTAAGGGAAATTTTATCCTTGTGTTGGAATTATTGGGAAAAACTCTTGTTGTTTCATTTTTACCCGCGTTTGTGGATTGACGTTCTTTTGGCTTCTAGAGGCTTGAGATGATTGTCAGTTGATGTTCCCTCTTTATGTGCCCTTGATGTGGCAAGTGTTTGGTTTCATGATTTTGAAAGGGTTGTATGGGAATAATTGAGATTTTGATTATGTATTTATAGCGAGATGAGTAATGTCTCGCATGTTTCTCTATTGTGATGTAATGTTGTTGTTATGTTGTACAACCCTTGGATTTTGGTCTTTATGTTTTGAGTGTCTAGAGAGAGAGTGGCTCTAAGTGGGTGGTCGGTGCACAAAGGGGCGCCAGGATAGCCCTCGTTAGAGTGTGATTAATAAGTGAAAACCTAAGTAATTAACTAGGGGGTGGGTAGAATCACATTAAAAAAAGATAATTGATGCCTCATCCGCCTTTTAGTGCTACCACAGACTAAAGGGGATTGAGAAGGTCATGGTTGGCATGATCGTTGCCTTGTCTTCATGAAAGGTAACGGTTCCGCATGAGCAACCCTATGGGGCGGTTCCTTGAGATAGGTAGCCTGGATAACCATAGATGGAGGCAGTTCCTAGTGCTTGGTTGCCTGGATAATCTGTCAGTAGATGGAGGCGGTACCTTGCAATAGGTAGCCTGGAGAATCCATGTTAAGCCATGCAATGACACTCTCCTCTAACACTCCTTACTATGTTGCTTCTTTGGAAATCCTCTGGAAGTGGTTCTTTGTCTTGAATTGATGAAACATAGTTGTTTGAAATGATTTATGGTTTTACCCTATCTTTGGTGTACTTTGTGGTCTTGTATAATCTCATTGATATTTGACTTATGACCTTGTACCCTTATGGTACTGTGATATGATGTTATTGGATTGGTTAATTGCAATTTGGAATTGTGTTATGTTTATTAATGTAGTTTGATTGGAAGTGTTTCATGATCATCCTTTGGTTACTTGTTTGTTGGTCATTGCTTTGGTTATGTGATGAGATTTATGACTCTTGGATGTGGTTGATTATGTCATTGTAATTCCTAAATGTTGTGATACTTTTGTATGACGTTGAGTCTTGTGGTTCCCTATTGGATGTTCTTGGTTGAGGTCTCCTTCTTGTTAGCTCCTAGCACGGCGGGTGGGTCTTCGGACTCACATGGTCAGGTGGAACGTGCTAAGCACCCCATTGGGTCCCTAGTTGAGGATCGAGAGGTGCGGATTGGTGTTGTTGCGGCGACTCTAGAGTTGTATCTGTCTTGGAGCCGGTTATGATATTGTGTATTCCTCTGTACATTGCATCATGTTATCTTATTGTATGAGTTTCATTCATATTTGTAACACTTTTGTATCATTGTACTTCTTAAACATTGTATTGTAATGAAATGTTAAACTTGGTGTGGATATTGGCCATGGTAGTTGTTATTCGATGCGTTAAGTTAATCTTGCATATGTGGTATTTATGTAAATAGATGGTTTCTTATCAATGAATTTTCATGTATGTGTTACATCTATTAATGTTTACTTTGTGATGGATTATATCTTTGGCTTTTATTCTTTATAGTCATTGTGTGGATCTTAGTCTCGTAATGACTCTTCGTGTACCCCAAGGGATGTATGAGTTAATGAATCTGTTTAAATGAAATTCATGTTATGACTTAATGTGTATTACATGTATGTTATGTTTTCTAAAAAAAAATTGTGCTATAATTATAGTGTTGTTGTCCTTTGGGGTTCACACGGCGGAGCGTTACATGCCTTGAGTTAATTACGATATGTGACTTTAGAGTTCCTTTGTTTATTTTAAATTAATTCTTACTGAATGAATGGATAACTTGTGTTTGAATGGTCATTGTTCATTTAAGGGTAATTTGGTGTATCTTATTTGTGGTATCCTCTTTGGAATTGCTTGGCTTCGGAAGTGATTTCATTATGTTGGGTTCATGTCGATTTATGTGTTATTTGAAAAATCCTTTCATTGTGACTTTTCTTGAGTTGACATAAGTTGGTGATCTTCTTTAAGTTAAGTTGTGTTTCTATTCATTCAACCTTACATGATGAATTCTTGGTTCGTTTTGAGTTGTGGGCGTCTCATTAATTGACTTTGTGGTGGAATATTTTGGATACTAATGCGATGCTTGGTTGTGATAAATTTATGTTTCTTATGGAATGCAGTCTTCCCACTTTTATTATTTTGGTGAAACATTAAATTATATTGTTG